>JAULCE010034004.1:0-13714 GCA_032359355.1 Macoma nasuta | reverse complement strand
AGTTACTCGGCGTCTGATCTGGATCCAAGCTGTTTGAATAACCACCTTAGTCGCGACTAGCAGGCTAAGGGTTAAGAGTGCAGTAGACTCTAGAAATAGATATTTAGATTATACAGTTCATTAATGATTTGTTTACTGTAACTGGTTATTAAGAAAACCTTTCAGTAAATTACGTAAGACTTGTCTTACTTATGGCGTGGCTACGGGCGAACAACCGGTCGCGAAGTATCAGTACGTCCCTAACTTTATATGTCCCATGGTCATTTATTTATCATTACCATAGTGCAAGTTAATGTCTGCAGTCCATGTGATCTGGACTGACGAAGGTCAGTAAAATGACTAATAATCACGATAGAGTCGGGGTGGAGTGTCCAGCATAGGAAAGGGAATGGACATAGGGAGTTCTGAAATACTCCCAGCGTTTTTTTAGAAATATTCAACATTAACAACATTAAGCATCTTTATAGAAATACATATCGTCGGTGTTCTTAAAATAACCGCGTATCTACCATTTTGGTAAATTGGTATTTACGTGGTTTTAGAAGTAATCATCACTGGTTGTCAAAAACACGTTACATATGGCTCTTACGTGATTTTAGAAGAAATCGTCAGGTATAAGCAATTTTGAAAAAATCGCATAGACATGGTTTTAGAGGAACATATAATTACATCTTTTTGTGCGTGTAAAATGAATCATCAGTTAACGTGTTTTACTGCATTGTCCTTTCAGCGAAGTCCTAATTGTCTTTGATTTAATACTATATCTGGTTAACCCCTTCACTGCCGAAAGCATTTCTGCGCATCCACAATATTTCGTCTGTTTAATCTTAAAACTTCATAGATTAACCTAATGTTTGGCAAAAATATGGTCCAAGTGTCACACAGCTTTGATGTGACACTATGGTTCGGGGTAAGCAGTGAAGGGGTTAAACGCAAATTGCGTATCCGCGAGTCACCTCTCGTGCACTCAGTGCACAGGCAGCTTATCCCGTGATCTTTGTTTTGTAATTCACCTGAACTAGTCCAACTAAACTCTAGTTAACCTCACGACTGTTCATTATCTGTAAGACGTGATATTATCACTCAAAGATCATCAATGAATTTGCAACTTTGACGGTTATCTGCAATCATGACACACTTAACCCATATCCCGCTAAGAAACAATTGTCGTCTGCTCAAACTCTCGTTTGCAGCATGCTTTATCCGATTTGTTTCAAATTTGGTAAAAGTATTGTCTAGATGTCAAACAGCTTGGATCCGGATCAGACACTGAGTAACTCGGCTTCTGATCTGGATCCAAGCTGTTTGCAACAGTTAGCCATCACTGTCGTGGACTGGTTTGGCATTAATATGGTTATACTATTATGTTGTTATTGTAACCGGATTTTTCTGTGGAAAACATATCCGTCAGACCTGGGAATCGAACCCAGGGCCTCGGGTCTCGTAGTGAAACACTTAACCTACATCGCCATAACAGCATGCTTGTACAGCAAGGCTGAAGACGTGTTGTTAAATAACCTACATACTGTGACATACTTCCTCAGCAAGTTGAAATTCATCCCGAATTTCTATTTGCACGGAAGTCAATTAGCAATGTATGCCACAGTCTCCCACTGGGCGCCAAATAATATCGCATTTTTTCTGTGCGAAACATATCAATCGGACCCGGGGATCGAACCAAGGACCTTGCGGTTCGTAGGGAAACACCCAACCAACATCAACATAACAGCATGCTTATACAACAATGGCGTACATGTGTAACTCGGCGTCTGATCTGGATCCAAGCTGTTTGAAAAATCAAGCCATCACTACCATGGTCGAGATTAGCATGATTAGATCGTAAACAATTTGGAATAAGACCACCTACTGATTAACTGTTTGAGATCAAAGAAGCAAATTATTCACAGAACCTCAGACAATTGCACTTCCTTTGAGCTTTAACCCCGAACCATAGTGGCATATGCAAACAGCTTAAATCCGTTTATATCCAATTATTATGTGACGTTTGAAAATGAAGCAAACAAAATAGTGCTCATGGGCATAATTGCTTAGGAAGGCGTGGTAGACTTGCGGGAAAAAAAATTCTACAAGTTTTGAAGGATTCTTTCTAACTATCGTTCATCCTTTTGCAGGTTTTTGCAGTCAGACTTTTACAAGACCTCTATCAGAGATAACGACATTGCACCGTACTTGATGTTTGAGGGCGTTACGCCCGATTTCAACGAAGCTGAGAAACTTACGTCTCTTGTCCGAGGGATTGACAACATGAACGTAAATATATATCGCTTTCATAACCAAACCACTCAATCATACGACTATGTCACACTCAACGACTACTGGAAAGTTTACACCTTCAATCCCCGTGACCTAGCTACAATAACGAGTGTAACCGCAGACGTGCCACACCGGAAGTCAATGAGCGGCCATTATGCATTTCTAAGTTTCTTGTCTTCCGCTCATCCATTACCGGAATACGGAAGTGACAGTCATTTTTCATTCATATCAAGCGTCAGCTTAATACCATGGGTCAAAAGCAAGATTTCACTCGTTCGAATTAATTCGATCAATGGTCGTGAACTTGTGGCACAATGGTCCGTAGATCGTGTTCCCTACATGCACTCATTTTCTGTGACTCAAAACCACGTGATTATCTTTGCGAGTCCTTTTTACGTAAACGTAGGCAAGATGGTAAAAAGCGCGGAACCATTCGAAAGTCTCGACTGGTACCCAGACAAGCCAGCGACAATTTATGTTGTAAATATTCATGACGGTGAAGTGATCACCATGGAAACGGACAATATGTTTAGTATGCATCACGTGAACGCATTCGAGAGGTCCAATGAGGAAATCGTTGTCGACATCTCTACATACAAGAATCCAGACTTTGTGAAGGCTCTACAGCTTGACATTTTGCGAGACCCAACTAAAAGAGACACTTTTGATACTGGCGCTTTGCTGAAGCGATATATTATAAATCTGTCTTCAAGAACCGTGGAACCAGCTGCTTTCAAATCTCCTCTCTCGGCGCCGTTTACAAGCAAGCTCGACATGCCGGTAATCAACGAAAACTACCGCCACGAGGAGTATTGCTTCGTCTATGGCATTGTTCTGAAAAAAGATGATGTTAAGCTCAGCCATATTGCTCTTGTTAAGAAGAACGTTTGTGGGGATGAGCATTTAGACGGGTTCTGGTATTTGGAAGGTCACTATCCAGTGGAGCCGTGGTTTGTACCGTCACTCGAGAACCAGTCAGAGGATGACGGCATATTGCTGGTTCCCGTCTTAGACGGTCATCAGAACAAGAGTTATATTGCAATTATTGATGCCAAATCAATGGAGCTGGTAGACAAAGCCTACCTTCCAACCATTGTGCCGTACAGTCTGCATGGAAGGTTCTTTGAAGATTTATAATATCATTATTTTTTTATCATAACACACACCTAGCCGATTGCGACCGTAAATAGTTTCGAAAACAGCTTAAACCTAGGTCAAAGTGAGTATGTTGGCCTCTGAACAAGATCAAAGCTTTTTGACAGGCATGCTATACCAACATTGAAGCGATTTTGGTGATGTTCAAAAATGCGGCTATCAGCTGGTCCAAAACATTCAGAAAAGGCTCGGTGTGGTGTTTGCTGAAACATTTTATTCATAATTTGAGGCTTTAGTTGGTGCATTTATTTTAAACAGCTCTGCCTTTGTACATGTTTATTTTCATATGATAGGCTTAACCCGTTCGGCCCCCAATTAAGAACTGTCGACTGTAACTTGTTTTAAGTCAAATAGTTTAACGAAATAAATAACACAAATAATTTAAAATAAAATATACTTTTCTGAAATCCTTATATTAGGAATAACATTTAATGCAAAAACGTGAAGTCCCTGGTCAGACGCCGCCTGAAAAGGCGGCGTCTGATCAGGGACTCCACTTTTTTGCAATGCCGATTTGCTTCGCCCATGGCAGTGAAAGGACTAATATACGGGAAATATTAATGGCCGTATTCGACTGGGAATTTCGTTGTCAACGAAAAGGTGGCAAAGCTAATGCGTCAATTATATGAGTTATGATAACTTTATTTAAACTGGTGTAATGAACAATTTTCTTTATGAATCTTTTGATATTATTAATGCATTACCGGAAACAGAAAATTTCGTAGAGAATCATTACAATTCGACTGGTACAAAGTCGTCGATAACGACATAATTTATATTGCACATTTGCCCTGCCACCTTTTCGTTGACAACGAAAACCGCCAGTCGAATACGGCCACTAATAAACTTCCGAGGTATTATTCGGCCCCACTCGTTTGCCTTATACGACTTTATACGAGAATACTCGGTAGTGACAGGTAATTCTGGACAGACAATACCAATAAGACATGTGAAAATATGGACAGAATAAACATACATTCTTTTGAATTGTATTGAAACCACTGTAGGAAATGGAGAATGCTCGTTGCGAGTACATACTCCACTTCCTACAATAGTTTCAATAGCATTCACTATAACAGGCGCTAAAAGGCGCTCGTGTACAATGGAAACTGTTAATGGTGGTATTCTTCTCAAATCAATTTAGAGTTATTTGAAAAAATAGCAGTTTCGTGCTTTCCAACCTCATTTAAGAAGTCGTTTTTTTATTCTTAAAACTAGTACATTTAAAGGACATGTGCGCAAATTGCCATTTGAAAAACAATGAATTGGGAGTTACCGCACGAGTTTCAACTTACAACATTTAAATCCAGACCACCTGTTCACGCAACGGCTGATCAAGGTGTACACAGTTTTAATTACATTTGAGTCAAACTTGTTTTAACCTTTTCCTCCACAATCTAGATTGAAATGCAAACAATTTGGGTCCTGACCAGACAAAGAGAAATTTCGGCGTCTCATTCGGATCCAATTTGTAGTTTGATACTCTGAAAATAGGTTCACAAAGCTTTGGAAAAAATCTGAAGAAATTTAAAAATGAATAAGACGAGGTACTTAACAGACGACAATGACCGTAGCGGGCAAAGGGTTAAAGTTAAATTAGTGAGAACAAACGTTGACCCTTTTCATCGCTTACCCGCAGCCAAAATGCCATACACAAACAACTGGGATCAGGAGGGGACACCGAGTAACTCGTCGTCCCATCCGGAACCAAGACTCTTTTGACACTTAATCATTATCAAACTTTAATGTGATATATTGTTAATGTTTGAAAAATTGCCTACAACTCGGAGAAACAATGAATTTTAATAAGCAAACAAAGTGTATAGGCACGAATTGGCTGAGGCGGTGAACGGGCTCAACAGGATAAGACAATAATTAGAGCAGACGAATATTCATCCCACCTGATACGCGATACAATTGGGGAAATACGGTGTAACATTATTCTTTATTATTAAGTAAACTGTTACAAAGTCGATACTACAGACAGTATGTGACATAACCGGTTTTTGTGTAACAAAAACAAGAGCAAACTATGTAATATGCAGTCATTTAAACAAAAAGGGAGACAACAAGCAAATATCTTAGAACAAGCGGATTTATTGTTACCCCCTTTTTCTTTTAAAACAAAGATCGATTAAAGAAATCTGAAGTGTATAACGAACCTAAAATTGTGTTAGGAAAAATATACTGTATTTCCCAGATAAAAGTATATATATGATTCTATATGAGTGATAGTGTGTATGTGTATATTTTAACTGTGGCGAGCTATTTCAGACACTTTCACCGCCGCAGACGAAACAATTCCTAAATTAAAAACATGGAAGCGTGCCCGATCAGACGACGCCTTAGAAAGAGGCATCTGATGGGGTACGCGTATCAATATATCAAAAAGGATTTTTTAGACAAACGATTTTGGTAAAAATGAAGTTTATCTCCTGATTATCTTTGACGTTTCATTGGGACATTTTATCCAAAACCAGTTCAACTTTAAACATCAGTGTCTTTTGGCGACGAAAGGGTTTCCGAAACATTGTTGCGAATCACGTCATGGCGTGAGCCGTATATGTCATCAGCAGTCATGCCCCTTCTTCCTATTTTTTCATATCTTTTTACTGATAATTTTCTGAAAATAACATTCGTTTCCCTTTTGTGTCGGTTTAGAGATGTCGCATGTCTTTATAATTACAGATGGGATACCATATGCTATGCAAGCAACACCTATATTTTACAAACACTTTCATTCCGTCTGTGATATAAATTTTTTTAAATGAATACTACAATAGCTTCATTAAATGTTCGCGGGCTAGCGAACAAAACAAACAAAGAAGAAAACATTTGCTTGGCTAAACGAACAACCACTTTCAATCATACTATTAAAAGAAATTCACACTACTTTAGATTCAAATAATACTAGGGGAAAATAATGGGGCATAAACTTGTTTCTCAGCGGGAATAGCACCTTACCAAATCCACCTATATTACCGAAATCTACCGAAATCGGGTGTCAGTTACCGAAATAGGCTTCAAAAACATGTTTCTTCAAATAATATTAGCAACATCTTTGTATTTTACAATAGAGGTGTGTATTTAGAACTTATATGAGAAAAATCTTAAAAAAAAATTCTGATCGGAATGTCGTACATTGATGTCTGAAAAAACACAAGCTTTCGCGGATCTAGGATCCTTTAAGTTGTGAAGAGGGTGTTTTGAAGCCGATTTCTGTAACTGACACCCGATTTCAGTATATTTCGATAATAAAGGTGGATGTCGGTAAGTAGCATGACCCCTTGGTATTGTGAGCAGCAGAAAAAACAGGTGATATAGAAAGTATCCCCAATTTTAAAGGAGAATAAACTTCCTCACATTGATACAAATCAGGATGGGGTTGTGAAACACTTAATCCTGTTTGCAGCAATGCAGCAAAGTTTTTGTAAAACATTAACCTTTGACCTCGACATTTGACTGAAAGTTGCAGCCCTATAAGATGTATATGTGTGGCTTATTTTACGTCTATATCTGTAATACCAGCATATATACACAAACATCCATCTTCCCCCAATAGGCCATATCCCTAACAGGAAAGTGTTGCCATAAATAGCCAAGTCTTCACCTTGAAATGAATTCCAACAAATAGAATGTATTGAGTTTGATACAAAACAGGTGATAAACCTTGACCTTTGTCCTTGACATGTATCTTTGACTATGACCAGATCCAGCTCAATAGTTGCAGCTCAATAAGATGCGGTCATACAACTTACCGAAATCCACCTATATTACCGAAATCGAGTGTCAGTTACCGATGTCGGCTTCAAAAACATGTTTCTTCAAATAATATCAGCAAAATCTTTGTATTTTACAATAAAAGTGTGTATTTAGAGCTTATATGACGATGGCTTGATGCAAAACTATTGTAACTTCTTCACATTTGTGAAGGAGTTACAAAAGTTTTCCACCAAGCCATCGATGAGAAAAACATTAAAAAAATTTTTTGATCGGAATATCGTACAGTAATGTCTGAAAAATCACCAGTTTCAACGGCTCTAGGTTCGCGCTTAAGTTGTGAAAAAACGTGTTTTTGAAGCCATTTTCTATAACTGACACGCGATTTCGGTAGATTTCTGTTATAAAGGTGGATTTCGGTAAGTAGCATGACCCATGGTATTTTGAGCAGCAGATAAAAAACAGGTGATAAAGAAAGTATCAAGTCCCCACTTTGAAAGGAGAAAAAAACTTCCTCACAGTGATACAAATCAGGATGGGGTTGTGAAACACTTAATCCTGTTTGCAGCAATGCAGCAAAGTTTTTGTAAAACATTAACCTTTGACCTCGACATTTGACTGAAAGTTGCAGCCCTATAAGATGTATATGTGTGGCTTATTTTACGTCTTTATCTGTAATACCAGCATATATACACAAACATCCATCTTCCCCCAAGAGGCCATACCCTAACAGAAAAGTGTTGCCATAATAGTCAAGTCCTCACTTTGAAATGGAAACCAACAAATAGAAAGTCCTGAGTTTGATACAAAACAGGTGGTGTTTGTGAAACACTACAACTTCCATGACACAGTTTTTCCCTAAACCTTGACATTTGTCCTTGACATGTGACTTTGACTATGACCAGGTCCAGCTCAAAAGTTGCAACTCAACAATATGTATATTTTTGTGTCAAACTTCACGTCTTCATTTGAAATATCAGCATATACACAAACAACTGTCTTTCTCCAAATAGACCAACACCCTAAGCACAAGCATTTTGAAAGTCAAATGGACATCAAGTGTCCTCTTCTATTGTTTTAAAGCTTCAAACATCCTGTGTATATTGGGAGCAACAAAAACTAATTTGTCACAAATAATCAAGTCCTCACTTAGCCTTGACCTTTGACCTGAGGACCCAAGAGTTAGACGCAACACACCTTCCCATGGTGCTTTACAATTCTTTGAAGTTTGATTCAAATCATTCAATAATACAGAAGTTATGGCTGAGACACAAAACCTCGCAATTTGAACTTTGACCTTAAAGTGTGACCTTGACCTATGACCTGAAGACCCGAGAGTTAGATGCGACACACCTTCTTATGGTGCTTTACAATTCTGTTAAGATTGATTCAAATCCAATCAATAACTAGAACTCTGACAAAGTCAGGAAGGGCACCCCATGAAATGCCAATTAATAACAAGATTGCAGTCTGAAGGGCAGCTATATCCCCCACCACCAAGTCAGTAAAAAAGGGACGATTTCTGATTGTTTATGGGAATGCATAGCCAACAGTTATTGCTCTCATATTACATAAAAAAATAGCATAAACTCTTGACAATTAATCAATCTGTAAATAAAATCCATAAACACAATTTCCAAGATGGCAATAACTCTCTAATTAAGCAAATTAGAGTAATGGTTCCTGTACACTGCACTTTCTCTCATTGTGCTCTACCATTGTATAAAGTTATAGGAAATTCGATCCAGTAGTTTCCAAGTTATGCTCCAGACAAGCAAAAGTAACAAAGGTCAATAACTCAGTAATTGAGCAATTTAGAGTTATGTGTCTTTGACACTGCACTTCCTCTCATTGAGCTCTACCAGTGTATGAAGTTATATGAAATTCAATCGAGTAGTTTTAAAGTCATGCTCCGGACAAGAAAAAGTAACAAATGGCAATTACTCCGTAAATAAGCAAATTAGAGTTAAGATTCTTTTAAAATGCACTTCCCCTCATTGTGTTTTACCATTGTATGAAGTTTTATCAAATTCCATTGTGAAATACTGAAGTTATGTAAGAAAAAGAAAAAAACTGACGGACTGACAGACTGACATACAGACAGACAGACAGATTGACTGACAGACAGACAGACTGACATACAGGTTGATTACTATATGGCCCTAATAAAGAAGTTATGGCTGAGACACGAAACAGGACAGACAAACGAATAAACAAACGGACAGACGGACAGTGCAATCAATATATGCCTTCCCCTTGGGGTCATAAAAAGAAAGTTTAGTGGACAGTTTTCTATCCAGGAAAGTCTAATCAGGATGTTCAACATTTTCCAGTCATTAACATGATCAGTACCTAATTACATCTGACTTTGACACTCTTGGTGACTTATGAGGTACACCTGGGACTTGACCTGGTCGGTCACTTTATTCTGACACCCACTAACCAGTTTTATGCTAACCCAAAATCCAGACCATCCAGGCGGGAGGCCATTGCTACCATTTTTCATGTCTTTGGGTTGACCAAGCCCGGGATTTGAACAGCGGACCTTCCGATTCCAAAGCGAACACTCTAACCACTGAGCTATGGTGGACAGCTAATATTTTAGTATATCAAATACAAGCTTGTATTTCTGCAAGCCTTGGATAGCTACATTTTGTAAGCTTCCCACTCTGTAAGAAAACAAGCTTGTGCAAGCTTGTCGCAAGCTTGGTGCAATCTAAATGCATGCTTGCATTTTGGTTTGGGTAGGTACATTTCGGAACCGAAAGGAATTCCAACACAATTTAACTATGCAAGCGTCATATTGCATAAATTTCCTCTAAAATGTCATTGCAAAAAGGGAGGAAACAAAATAACTATACCTCAGTAAAAAAAACTTACTTAATTTGCTAATTCAAGCTAGGTGAGTGGGAGGACACGCACCTGAAGAAAATCGTTACCTCGACCATGGACAATCTGGTGACAATCTGTGTTACCATGTCATTATCTTACGTCCCAATACTCATTCAATAAGTTTTCATGTCTGTTGCTCTGTTTAGTAGGACAGGTGCCATCCGGGAACTTTCGCATTATAGCGTCGGTTGACACAGTTACAAAACCCAACACGCACGCATGTATTTAAACTATTATGAACGAACATTGACATCGGCAGGTCATTTAAAATTGCAATTCTACAAATCCTGCTCATTTTTGCGACTTGGGCATATTAACAACGCTAAAATCATTATGGCCACATGACGATTGTTCGCTCCACAGTCCTTGAAAACAACTCTTATTCTGATGAGACTATAGATTTAACAAGAGCCGTCACTATAAGTGACATATGCCCCCCCCCCCACACCCAACATGATACCAACATGTATTATTTACATTTGTAGGAAGACCAGAACAGGCGAACAAAAATAGAGAAGCAGGGAAGTTGTGGCTGACACACGAAAGAAACACCGCAATTGTTTAGATTTGACCTTAAAGTGTGACCTTGACCTTTGACTTGAGGACCCGAAAGTTAAACGCGACACACCTTCTCATGGTGCTTTACAAGTCTGTGAAGTTTGATTCAAATCCATTCAATAATAAAGAAGCTATGGCTGAGACACGAAATGGGACGGACGGACGCTCCAACATTTTGGGTTTATGGGCTATTTCTTTTGTCTAAAATACCCCCCTAAACCTGTAAAAATAGCCCCTATAATGGAATAAGGTGTGACAGAACAAAATATATTGTGTTATCCTTAGCCCCTTATACCCAAATGTTGGCCCGGACAAACGGACGGACGGACGGACGAAAAGACAGTGCAATCACTATATGACTCCCCCTTGGGGATCATAAAAACACATCTTTATTGAAATTCACGCCTTATTCTTGGAAAATGAGTTCTTAAATACATGTAGATCAAACGGCAATGGCTAAATCGCGGGGCAATCCAAACTGATGGCTAAAACAAGGACTGACCTGACCTAATATTTGGCGCCAGTCATTTTATCAAGTCTTTTGTGAAATCAAGAGCGACTTTATCCCTTTTTTGTTCAATACATTTTAAAATGTTTTCAAAACCATGTAAACCTAGCATTCAACACATAGTTTCATTGTGATTGAGTCTAAAAAGCATACGTTAAGGGTTAAGGTACAGGTCATTTCAAATAAACTGTACTGTTGACATTATTTTCATGTACCCCAATTTATCCTATTTTCCAAAATGAGGCACCCCTCTTACTTTCACTTCCATATCATTTTAATAACTATGACTGACCTTTGGCCAGTAGTGCTTAAAACAAAATAGACTTAATTTGGCAATATGGTGTGCACAATTGAGCAAATGTAATACAAGGCGGGTGAAATGGAGCGAAAAAGATTACAGCCGGCAACATATAACAATTAGCATGCCATTAGGATGATCAGACACCGATTACCGTTACAGTAGTTGGTTTTGATTCAAAAAACTTACATCACTAATTGGAACAAAAGAGGAACATGCATAGGCATAATGGTCAATATACAGTTTTGTCTGCTTTGTAGTAGCTTTGATTCAAAGAAGATGCCGGTCCACAACAACGTGATATTTGCAAACTACGTGGACCCACAATAAGCAGTGTTACTCAGAGTCTGATCCGGATACAAGCAGTTTGACACTAAGTAAATTCTTATCCCGCTTATCATGATTTGCATTACTATCAAACAGGTGGGATATGTATCTCCTTAGTCTCTTGTAGTTAATGACGTGATATTTGATCAAGAACTTAAAATCAAATCCAACGCTGTGTTACTCGGTGTCTGATCCGGATCAAATCATTCTATACGGAGATACCCATCATCCTGCTAATCATGACTGATGATACTTTCAAACCGCTTGAACTGGATCTGCATGTCATCCTTATAATGACTGGTGATGCTTGCAAACAACTTTGAACCAAAGCAGTTTAACACTGAGGCACCCATTATTCTGCTTATCATGGCTGGTGAAACTTTAAATAGCTTGGATTCTGATCTCCTTATCCCTCTTTTAATTACTGGTGTCTGATCCGGATCCAAGTCACACAAATCATAATCTGCATGATGCAAGTACCCAGCCTGGAAAAGGGGATAGTCTCATTGTAGAGGTGCCATAAAGTCGAAATGTAAAACTAGGCCTTACACTTATGCGGTGACATTACATTTTCCTCGAGCTGCATGTGCAAATTGTGAAAAAACTGAATAAAGAAAAACCTTTCTGAACAATGTGTAATGTTTTGGATGATTAATTAAAATTCCACACGGGAGGAAGTGTGCAAAAGAATATAAATGCAACATTGTGTAAAGCTTGATTTAATCAAAATTTTAAAGTGCAAACTTTCTTTTGCAACTGAGAGTTTATTTGTAAAGTCCATCAAAACCATATAATAGGATGTGTTAAGTCAAGAGGCCAAATACCTCAACCACTAATCTTTGATAATGGTAATGATGTGTCCATTCCTAAAGTAAAGCTTCAGACAAACAACTCCATTCAACGTATATTGTAAACAGTAGCAAATGCTTGCAACAAATTATAAAGTCCATATTTTGAAAGGAAATCAACAAAATAACAAGTCCTCACTTTGATACAAAATATGATGATGTGTTTGTGAAACTCTATGGCCTCCATTGCAGAAATATTTTTATTAAAAATGACCTGTGACAGTCAAGTTGTAGCTCCATGAGACGTGATTGCATGCCAAATATTAGTTCTGTATCTCTTCTAATTGCATTACATATTATCCATTGTTTATCTTAAAGGTAAAATCTCAACCCTAAGACTTTTGTGTCATCTCCAAATGGGCCGTCGGCTGGAAAAAGGGACCTTACGGCATTGTAAACTGTGTAGACCAAGATCAGCCACCGCGTCATTGGATAAGGGTCTGAAGTAGTTGGATGTCATTAAAGACAGACCTATTCTGACTGTAACTCTGCAAACAGTAAAGAACCTGATCCGATGCCGCGTTTTTAATGCGTGGTCGGCTCAGGGTCTACCAGGTTTATTTTGCCGTAAGGGCCCTTTTCCCAGCCCGGGACCCAAATGTAGTCAATTTTTTAAAATTACTCTGCATTCAATGTACAATGTAAGCAATAGAAAGTACTTGCCATAAAGTATCATGTTCTTTATTTGAAAGGAGAACCAACAAATTAGCAAGTCCTCACTTTGATACAGATGTGTTTGCGAAACATTATACCCCCAACCCTTTTACAGCAATATTTTCATTGAAATTGATTTGACATTGTTATGTGACTTTGACCAGATCCAACTCAAAACTCAAAGCTCTGTGAGTTGTGTTTGTGTGCCAAATATTAGGTCTGTATTAGATCTGTAATACCAGCATACACAAACATCCCAGAGGCCAAAATCCTATAATCACAAGCCTTTACCAATCATTTTCATCATGTTACCTCTCAAATGATGTTACCTTCAAACAAATCTGCATATATACATGTATATTGTGAGCAGCAGAAAATACTTGCCATTAAGAATTAAGTCCTAACTTTGAAATGAAAACCTCTAAAAAAGCAAGTCCTTATTTTGATACAACACAATGTATCTTTGAATTATAGCCCCCC
>JAULCE010033893.1:0-13717 GCA_032359355.1 Macoma nasuta | reverse complement strand
CGTTATTGTATCACCAAATCCCATACAAGAAGAAGCTTTCTTTTCTGCACTTCCAGTGTACCCAATGACGCACCCAACCGTTGGCTCGACCTTAACTGCGATCTGATTCGAAGAAGAACGATTCAATTCATCTTTACATTCAGTTTTGTTGCCATTTTCATTTGCCAAATGTTCTTCATTATTGCTCATTTCCTGAAATTCTTCGTCTACCGTAATCTGTTTGCATGAAGATGTTGTGTCATCGAAATTCAGTGTGTGTTCATCGTGTAGTATATTCAGGAAAATAAAAGGATCATTTGCTGCTTCAAGTTTCAGGGCTAAACGCACGGTAGAATAAAACATCCATACAAATTCATTTGGAATCATGTTTGCCCTGATCCAAGAATACAGTAAATGTATTGTGGCTGTTGATGAATCTCGACACAGACAGTTTACTAAAACTCTAGACAACATTTTCAAACAACTACCACGAGCCAAATCTGATACTGACGACACAATATGCATGTAATATTCTAAGATTTCTGGAGAATCTAGTGTGTGGCTACACACCAATGTTGCCATTTTTGTTATCCAGTCAGTTTCAAGCTTATAAGGAATTATAAGCTCGGCAGATAGATCGTAACAGAATCTCAGATCATGAAGTTTGTTCGGCAATAAGGACACATTTGAAGATAATGTTAATATCGTATGTGCTTTCCTTTGCCATATTAGAAGGTCCTCATGGGAGAGAACCATAGCTTCATCAGGTAACATTTGTTCGCATATTACTTCCACAAGTTTACATTGTAGGTGGTGTTTATTGGATGTTTCCTCATCATCTGTAATTGAAGAGGTTTCCCCTGTCGATATTGAAACACCTGCAAAACTATCACTATTCTTCATGTCAGGAGTTTTTATAGAATCATTTCCGCATTCCGCGTCAGTGTTACTAGTAGCTTCTAAAACGATTTCGTTACTCAAAGAATTTCCCAAGAAACAATCATCTTTTAATTCGTCGCCGTTTTGGTGCGTTGAAGAAATACTCTCCGTCATCATATTTTCAACACATGCCATTGATTTTTTATCTAAACCGTTATCACTAAAACAAAAATCTAACAACTGCATGATTGCATAAATATGATGATATTCCATCCAAACATATGTATGAAGTCTAGTAAATAGCTGCAAAGGATTTGCAAATGATTTTCCTATTATCTCCTGAAGAATGAAAAGCATGCATCTTACCCTTTTCTCTTGGTCTAAACTCGAGCATGCTGTGTACGAGATAAGACTGCAATAATCGTGTATGTAATCATCATTTTCATACACGTAATCAGCCAAATCCGGTATTTTCTGCAATATCAAACTTTCCTGTTGATAAAGAATAAGAGCAAGTAATTCGTCAGGTAAATCGTCATCGTCATCCAAATCTATTTTACCTCTTAGAACTGCAACCGAATACATGAATTCTTCCTTCGTCGCTTCAATTTTCCGGTATATATGCATGCTGAAAGGCATTTTCAAAAATATTTCATTATGATCACACACATAAGTTTCTGGACCAGATTCATCTGGTACGACATTGATCGAAAAGGCATCTTCTTTGCATATCAGATCTCGCCATATAATTCTTCGTTCTAGAGTATGGTTGTCTTGGATGAAAAAACAATCAAGTATGTTTGCATTCTCCATTTTGAAAATAAACTTCGACAGTGGTGTATTTATGACATCTAGAATATATTTCTCAAGAGCACCAATAAACGTCGAAGAGCTTTTCAATGCCTGTGCATCACATGCAACCTCAACTGACCATGCTACGTCATTGATTTTCGCATGTTTTTCCTCGACCCATAGAAAAATTAATTCCTCTAAAATATCAGCAAACTCCTTGGATTGCTTCATTGCCTCTAGGAGTTTTGTAAAGCTTTCAACCGTCCGCCCTAACTTAGGGTATTTGATTCTCGTAAATGTCCAAAGGAATTGCTCCTTCAAATGGTCATTCAACGGGCGCTTAAGCTTTATTGACTCTAACAAAGACATCTTGCAAAATTGCGGAACTGTGATTGAAGGGGGATCAATGCTGTCCAGCAGAATCAGTTTCCATCCACTCAAGTAGCTAATAGCTGAAGAAATGTTTGTATCGAAAACGTTTCTGTCTACATGAATTATGAAGTAGACATGTTTAGAATAGTCATGTGGTTTGAGTAAAAATTCTTTCCGATAGCGCTCTATGGTTGATTTCGCTAACAATATGTGTTTTTCGTGTCCTGCATTACACAATAAGAACATAATTTCCTCTTCAGACTCTATCCAAAACCTTCTCATGGCTAAAGACATTTGTTTTTCTGATTTGAATGCTCCAATATTTTGAATAATATGCGGTCTAACAGTGACACCACGAACGCTTTTTGAATGAACATTGCTATTTGTAAAAACAATAGTCATCAGTCCGTCTCCCAACTGCATGCAAGGTTCTTCATTTAGCTGATATTCAATAACATTAGACAGGCCACCATGTACAGGAAGAGCAAAGTAAAACTGCTGCTCGCTCAAATCATTCTGTTGCTTTAATGACCGGACAACTACTTCCGGTTGGATTATCCATAACAATTCCTTCTTACACTTTTCAAATGTGTCATCGGGTTCAGAGCTGTCATTTCTATCAATTCTTAGAACAAGAGATGCTAACATATCATGGCTGTAGATAGGAAAACAAACTTCTTCAGTGAAGTATGTTATAGAAATTAGTTCCTGTATCCACAATTTCAGCATTGCGATAATTTTCTTTTGATTTTCACTGATGATATCGGAAAATTGTAAATAGTGTTTTTCGAAACGGTTAAGAAAGGGTGGATCAGAGTATCTAATATATTTCTTATTTACCAGTACAATGCATTTGAAGGTGTCATGTACATGGCAGAACGGGTTGCTGTAAGCTCCAAGAGCTACTCGGCATAATTTTTTCTTTCCAATCTCTGTGTAATTTTTATTAAGCATGTCATACAAACTTCCATATATATTTTCTAGGTCTTGTAGAATCAAAATCATACCCTGTTCCATGCATAAAATTATTCTACTTAGAATTCTGTAGTTGTAGTCATCGGTTAAGTCTTCTTCATACTGACTTCCAAATAATATTTCTCTGTTGGATCTACCAACAGCATCTAACTCACATTCCAAAATCCCTGTTATGGATTCACCTGTTGTAATAAGCATCAAATGTCGGGCCATTTTGTCCTCAAGATTTTCCTTAATGAGCTCCAACACTGGGATGTTTCGGCAAGAATTAAGTTCAAACGCTTTCATTAGAGTACCTTGCTCGTCAGGTAGTCCGCCAAAATTTCTTTGTATCCCCCGAGCCACGTTTTCTATGAATTTTAATTTATTTGGTTTGCTACTCAATAATGATAATTCCCTTGTAAAGTACTTAACTAGTGAATAGTAATCTCTTAGACCATGGAAATTTTCGAATCTCATTTCTCTGATATACGTAACGTATGATTCTGCAACTTCAAGCAATTCACACTTTATGTCTTCTGCTCTAAAGTGATATGCAGTGTCGCCTTGATCTAAAATAGTAACTTCTTTCGATTCAAAAGACTCACTGATAGAAATAGCAGTTTCATGCAGTTCTTCTGTATCCATTTCCGGTCTAGACAAATGCACTGCTCTGTTCATTTTCGATTCATCTAAGCACCAATTTGAAATTCCTACAACAGCAACATTTGGGCGTCTAAGACCATCCGGCTCGAGCAAGTTATGGAGAACCTTCAATGGATTGAATTTTGAGACTTCAGCCAATCCGATTTCATCGAGAAGCACCACAGAAAGAACGTCATCGTTGTTGTTCGCTTTTTGGTAATTTTCAGCTTTTTCAAAAACTTTTATTATTCCATCGGACGTTGAAGATTCAGAACCTTGGAATGATACACAATATAGCTGAGGTAGCGTTTTAAAGAAGGCATCGACCGAGTCTTTCCCTCTTAGATTGCTCTTTATCACTTGCATAGAAAGCGATTTACTACATCCAGGTTTTCCTACAAGGAAAATGGGAATTCGTGTCAGAATACATACAAGCAAAACAAAAATGTTTTCTTGCAGAGCAACATTTTCAGCTGTTCCTGGTGGCAATTCCATCCTAGCTAATATGTCTTTTTGCTCATGTGTAACAATTTTGTGAATTCGATCACATGATAACTCCACGTGGTCATATTTAATAAAAATCGTATGCATATTTTCACGGTACGTCTTTCGATCTTTATTTGTTGCATATCTACTTTGATAACAGTGGGCTAGTGTTAATATTATTGCAGATATTTCTTGATCTTCGTATGGTTTAAAATGTCGTTTGCGATTTTTATTGCCTGCGACATCAAGAAACCACGACAGTAAAATTTTACATCGTTGCACATCACGTAAACTGACACAGCTTGTAGTACCCGATACGGATCTTGTGTATGTTTGTGACATTGCCAAAAGCTCTACAAAAAGGGTCTGATTACTTCCAGTCTTCAGCAAATCAGCAACCATTCTCTCAATGTACAAAATTTCATCATTTTCACTAAGACTACCAAAATCCCATACATAGTCAACCAACATCTCAGGAAGGGGATACACTCGGTATACTAGCCTAGAAAGTTCGTCTGTTTTGACTTTGCTCTTTAGCCCTGAGGTGAAGATTGCGTCTTTAGATCTCAATTTGTATGGATTGCATGCTGCCATGAAAACAAGATTTTGGGATAGATATATTCCAAGGCATCGCTGATGACAGACAACTTCACTTAATAGTCCAATGTGTTCACTTGTATTGATTTCATCAAAAAAGACCCATCGTTCTGAAGAAACATCTGAAAGTGCCAGTTTGTTGTTTTCACGTATCTTTTCAATTAACGTCGTTTCTTCAATACCAGCATGTATACTAATAACATCAAATGGTATATCACAAATAGATGCCATGTACCTAATCAGTGATGTCTTTCCACATCCTGTCTCACCCATAATAATAACAGGGATCCGTGCTTTTATGCGAAGCATGATTAAGACCATCTTCAGTAGATTATCGGGCGTCAACGCATATTGAGCTGCAAGCATTTGCAGCTCCTGTGAGTGTAAAGGTTGTTGATGTCGCGCAATTTTTTGAAGAATATTTTGTAAATGTTCTTGATCTAAAGAACTTAAATCAGGCAGAGACCTTTTCATTTGACCTTCAAATAATTGCTTTATGTGACCTGGAACCTTTGTTTTATCGCGGTACATGGGAGAAATAGTATGTATGTTTTGGTTATGAAAAACAAATATTAAATGGTTGCTATCATTCCAACGAATCATACTCTGGACCCGATCAGTTGTCGCAGAAGCTAAATCTTTAGCTGGTGCAGATTTGTTCTCAGATTTATATTCGCTTCCCTTAGATTCCTTTACTGTGTTTTGCTGAGTAGATCGATAAGCTCTTACGCTGCGAGAAGCAAACTCCAGTGAAACGTCCATCAAAGCCTTGACCATAGTAGATCTAACGGTTGGTACGGTTTTGCAATCAATCATATCAGAAATACGGACAGTTCTGAAAAATGCACTGACAGACATCTTTTTGAGCTGATCAGCTAGAACATTCAGACACGTATTAACCGTTGCATACGAACTATCACTGGCAGTACTGAATTTCTTTTTCAATATAAGGATACACTCAGAAGGCGATAGTGCTGTAACTTTATTATTACCCGTGAAATATAAATCCTGTCTATCAATGAGACCCTCATCTAGCGCTTTCATGTAATGACAAACAACTTGAACTGGACTGTTAACTTCCATGGAAACAGTAAAATCATCGTAATTTTTCCATTTCAGATGCACTCTTCTAAAGGATACTGCCGTTGTTAAAGCATTGCGTAAATGGTCATTTATCGTATTTCCAATTTCAATTGCTACAAACTTTGTTGAAATAGATACAGACATGAAACCTGCATCAATGAATCTTAACACAATTAATTCAAACAGAATTTTATCAAGCTGAGCGGGATTATCTACATCTCCTATCTCAATATGTAGAAACTGGTTTTGTTGAATCTGTAATGAGTATAACCTGTCAACGATATTTCTTTTTTGTATCGGCCCACTGATATGCAAAACCTTTAACCGCCTTCCATTAGTATAAGCAAGTTTTGATATGGCGCTTGTTTTTCCTAAACCTGCAACATCTGATGTGTATGTAAACACTGATGGACATTCGTTGTGGAATATCTCCCTCAGTGCTTCCTCTGATAAACTGCGTATAGAAACGACATTATCAGAGAATTCATCAACAAGGTGATGGTTTGGGTGACAGTGACATATTACAGCCAGCCAAAAATGATTTCCTTCAGGTAAACCCTTCAATTCTTCAATCAACTTCGATTGAACCTCACTTGAAAGCAGCTCAATATTTGTGATACAGCACAAAATGTTTTCGCCATAGAACTCATAAGCTCCGAAACATCGGTACAGTATTAACATGATTTCATCCCATGTTGTTTCTCTTGAGCAAAGTAATATTTGATTAGGCTCTGGCAGTGCGCCTGTAGTTTTCAAAAATAAAGCAAGTAAACATCTAATCAGCTGTGTGCTTTCTTCGTCCAAACGCGCGACAAGCAACCTTCCATCCTGTATTATTTCTGTAACATGGGTGTTTTGTGCCTGTTTTAAGGCGATTGTACGTTTGAATCGTGATAGATTCTCAAAACATTTATGAAATGAGCTTCCAATCAACTTTAATTGATCAAGTGACACATTTTCTGATTTCAAAGAACGATAAACCGATTTTAAGTTTTCAATATTAATTGTTGGATGAATGAACTGTAAAAGTGCTTTCACAATTTGGTCATCACAACCTTTTTCAAAAAAGTTATCGAGTGCGTGAATATGCTTTCCTTGAAAAAAATTCATTAAATAAAACTCTTTCCTGTTTTGTTCTAAGTCATCTTGCCAAGATTTTAACAAGTTGTCGAGGCTTGATTTTAAATTTTTGAGTTGTGCAAAACTTAAATTTGTTTCAAAAGCTTTAAAATCAACGTGCCCACACACATGAAGCTGGTAAATTGTGCTTGCGATTTCATTACACAAGTCTACAAAGCCAATAAATTTTTCAAGGTCAACCTTCAAGTGTTTCGCATCATGTTTCTGTTTCTCTGTATTCATCAGCAGTAATGCTCGACTCCTGTAGTCGTGTACAGCAGATTTCGTTTGCGAAGTTTTTTGTGTTTTTTTGTCTTGTTTGTAGCTAACTTTGAAATCACATGACTTCTCATTTGGATATAAGTGGAACTGTACGGTGCCTTTTCGTAATATATTTTTTATAACTTGCTTTGTTTGCTCTCCTCTATTTGCAACATTATTATACAAGGATTTCAAATTGTGTAAATTATTCATGCAATCGTCGATTTTAAAAGGTAAATGATCAGCCGCTTTACCTAATATACCAGTCTGTCTCTGAACAGCTTCAAACAGACAAGTGATTTTTGGTTCAAAACCTGGTTGAAGAAGGGGCTTGAAAAACCGTTGGACATCAATAAGTGCAGACACCGTGGATTCATCGACATGCTGCTCTGATATATCCTCAACAGCATCTATTAAATTCCGTATGTCATCCTCGGCAATGCTTTGAAGAAATTCTAACAATGATGACGCTTTTCCAACAGATTCAAGTATATGAATCGTTGTATTTGATAAACGTCCTTCAATGTCAAGTACAATTTGCAAGCATGAACTTGCCTCATCAAAAGTAAGAGTAAGCCAGTCATCCTCTAGAAGACGATAAAAAGAATCAACTGCCTCTTTGAACTTGTCATAATCAGACAATTCTAATTTAAACGCTATAGCCGATTTATCAATGGCATCTACGAATTTCTTACTTTCTACAATGTTTGCCAGTCGCCTAAGTGTTGAAGTGCATTTTGATGGAATATTACATCTTAAATGTTTCGCGGCAGTGTCAATTTCGCCATCCATTTTGGACGTTGCTCCTATAAACATATCACGCACTGTTTGCATTTCCATAGATGTATCTTTCAGAAGCGAACACCATGCTTTACTATACTGTTTACTGCCATACTCAAGAAATTTATGAACATATATATAACCGGGCTCTTTCACGGTCTCAAATAGATAACGGATATTTTCAATACATTCGTTTTCATCATTTCGATGTTCAACCTCGATAACTTCATCATTTCCATCAGAACATCTGTATTCACGGTTGATATTCCAAAATACCGTTGACTGGACGACTTCTGTCAATCGTTTACAAGGCTGTGCCAAATGCTCTATTTCATTCCATATCCCTTCATGAGACATATATACTGTAGGAGACATATTGTCAAAATTCTGATGAACTCCTTCAATTTCCTCCACAAAGTCTACGATTCTTTCAAGAAATTCCTTTTGTACACAACATTTTATTTTCGATACAACCTCAAAAACAACTTTCACTATTGTTCTTTTGTTTGTCAGTATCCTTTCATTGTCTGCGAGTAAAGCATCAATCATCTTCTTTTCTCTTCCGCCACAATAAAGCGTTGCCTTAACATCTGTTACCGGAAGAGATTTAATTTGAAGAAACTGTCGGAAGGATACGCAATGATTTTCTAAAAGATCAGCCATACTATTGACACAAAGCATGCCTGCTCTAAATGAAGCATTTTCGTGCAACTTTTCTTTGTATTTTCCGGACGCATTGAACACCCTTTTCCAAAACCTCACATCATGTACCATTCGTACAAAGCTCTCCACAGTGTCTTGGTCAAAGATCGGATTATATAGATCAACGAGAAGATATACCACGTAAAAAACCAGCCTGGAACAGAAAACAAAGATGTTGTAATTTTATATTGCATGACGTTCAAAGGAGGCTAAACTTTCTCGATAATTCAATGTCAGTGAGTCGGTATGTTTCCGATCTGAAATTGAAATGTTTCAACAGAATACTATTTATTGAACAAAACAACAATGTATAACGAACGCCTTTACATACTATATATACTGCTTCTTTAAGATACAAACGCAGAGTTTGTAGTAAATAATGCAACTGAGTTGAGTTGAGTGTTTTGCTCCGCAACACTGTTAATAAATTCTGTACAATGGAGATCCTTCAAAAGCAAGAAAGCCAATTCATATAGAGAAAATTGCAGACTCGGTCTTATTGAGTCTGTTCATGAGTAGTAATTAAAGATGCAACACTACTCACGCCCCCTAGCACCGGCTTAAAATGAACGACACAATTTGCAGCTTAAAGGAATGTACATGTAGATTTCTGAGTTTTTTATTTATGACATATGCGGAGTGGTACATTGTTCTAATTTCGTTCAAGTTTTCTCAAATCGCTCTTAACGTGTAAAGCCGACTTAAATGAGATTGGACAAATTGTATAGATGAAAAACTATAAGGTTGTTTCATTAAGCCATATTAAATAACACGTATGTAATAAAAATGTTAGTAACAGTGTCTGTAAATATATGCACTTGTTCTTCCGCGGAATAATATTGCAATCCTAAAGTCGTCAATATAACAACTGAAGAACTCGTGCATATATTTCCATACGCACCTTATAACCTAAAACAATGCACTAGGAAATCAGCATTTTATTATAGAAATAATGACGGCTAATTGAACAGATATCTTACTGACAGCTAGATTTAGCATCAAAGCTGGCTGGAAAATGAAAGAAACAAGATTTGTCACATTCACCTCATATGGGTACGTGTAGTCAAAACGCTCTCTAGCAGACGGGTAAGACAAAAGGGATATTGACAGTAATATTGACTTTACTGTGTTTGTATTGATCGGTAAACATAACATAATTTATTATGAATGAACTTTTTTGGACTACTATGATTGTAATGTCGGTGTAGAAGTAGCATTTTGCTGTTTTCGCGACTTGTACGATGCATTCTTACGACTATTTAGCATAATAATATTTCATCATTTTGATTTATAGTTTTTCCGCCGATATTTGTACTAGTATGATTGTAATGTCAGTGTAGAAGTAGCAATTTGCTGTTTTAGCGACTTGTACATTACATTGGCTTGCTCGTTCGTTTGCTCCCACAGGGTAAGTTAGCTTTTAGATGTGGATCTTGTAAGGTGTATTTGACATAGCTTGCATTATCTATTTTCTTCTTTGGTAGGATATTTGGCTAATTTTAAACATTTTTCAAATATAAAAAAGACGAATTATGACATTTGAATTCCATGTCCCTGTGGATATTTTAGTTTCTATCTAATAGTTATTAGTATGATTTGCTTAATATTTATACTACATTACATCCGTTGTGCTTTAGCCTACCTGATAATTACAATAACAAATGCTTGCATGTATGAATATTCTTCCTTTTTGTAATCATCAAATATATAGGCTATATGATTTTTAGTTTATGTGGAACATGTCCCTTCTTCGCAAAAATCGTCCCCATGGACTAAGCGAACAGTTTGTTAGTAAATACATGAGCAACGCTGGACTACATGTATTCGACTTTCAGTCCTCAATGCGACTGCGGTGGGAGGGTCATGTCACGTGTGTGCTATACATCGTCTTGACACGGCCAACTATAAATGAAATATTAAATTGATAAGCTTAGAAGTTATAGGACGGGAATTAATTCAACCATGATCACATATAAGGTTGGTTATGATTGTTAGGACATACGATTTGCATGCAGCACAGTCACATATGATTTTCTAGTTTAGAAATAGTAACGAAATAACATATTTCACCTGTACCGACTAGTGTCTCTTTGACATTCGTAGTAAGGGTTTGGGTTTTGGTCTGGGCGCTGAACCAATTCAGTCGAAACGCGTTCAAAGATCTTACAAAGATAATTGTTGCACCTTAGACAATTTTAAGAGAAATTTGGCAAGTGGCCAAGAGTGCGACATATCTGATGTTGCACGGTGATTCTTCAAACGGTCACCGCTTACACTGTGTTGCTGTAACGGGTAAAGATGAAAGAAAAGCCGTTTTGTTTGGGGACTACTTTCGTCTGTGTCATTTGAGGTCATGTCAGTGCAATTTGTGTGATATTGTTGTAGTTACGTCACTGTACAAACTAAATATTTAACAGGGCGGCCGACCAGTGTCTGAAGTTTGTGTTTTTTCTAGCGATTCTCGGAGTCCGATCATTTATCCTCTGTTGAATATATCCTTCATTTACACTTTGAAATCGGTTAGCCATAATTGAAATGAATTGAATTGGAAATATGACGATTTTTCTTCAAACTTATGCCTATATAAAGTAGTTCCACATGGTTGTCATGACAACCGAATGGCCCAAGACGGTGGGTGGATATTAGATGCTCGTACTTTCGGCACTGTCTGATATTTGGGCGGATTGAGGAAGCTGTTCCTTTGAAGTTTACAAGGAAAGAGCGAATAAAAGGTCAATTGGTTCATTGTCGGCGACATGAGAGAGAGTGCAACAACTAGGTTGTCGCACGCTGGGATCTCGGCGCATTTCGGCGCCTCGATTCCAGCCGTGCGACAACCCATACTTATCTTACGGTCATGACCGAACTTCACACATGATGGGTATTAGTAATTTGAACATTTGTATTATCACTATGGTTGTATAGGGATCACGATTTACTTATTAGGAAATATGGTGCTTGCAATGCCAATAATGGTTTTATTACAGCAACTTTAAAATTCAACCTAACACACACGTATATGCTATTCATATGGCTAAACTTGGGGAACTGTAATACTAAATATAGTCTCATGACACTGCAACTGTCTGCAAGTTGTGTATTCTATCGCCCACTGTCAGGTGTTCGACATGACGTCAGATCAGGGATACACTGTCAATAATAAAATATTCTGGCATGTATGGAAGGGGAATATATTTTATATAGTGTGTTTCTGGTTCGTATTATACCTCAAATGTGTCTGACAAGCGCCAAACAATGCTCAGTGTAAAATATCTTCCAGGGATTATTTCAGCGCTACTGGATTGCTCTGAAAAAAATACTAATACGCTTTTGTTTCCAATATAGTAGATCTGATTTTTACATAATATTGTCACAATTCACTTAATGCTGAAACCTCACAAGGGTTTCGAGAAGGTCGATTGATTTAAGATTGGATCATCGATAACTGAACTGCATTTGTCATCATTATTACCAATACAGTTTTACTAAATAAATACATGTAATTATTTTCTCTCATATTTTTATGATTGTTTTGCATTTGTACAGGTGCTTAAATCAATTAAATTTTATTGGAATGATCTTGGGTTAGTTTGTGATAATTACATTTATGTTTCACACAAATAATATTTGTAGCAATAAACTGACATACTCTTGTCAACGGATATAAATATTACACGTTATAATAATAGTATAATGTGTATTCTTTATATCCGTTGACAAGATTATATCAGAGTATCGCTACTAATATTATTTCTGTGAAACAAAAAAATAAATTAGTATATCATCGTTTTATATTTATATGTTGGTACAAATAGTAAACGTATGTCTTTGTTTGTTGTTTCTAGTACAGTGCCGAGTGTTATATCAATTGGACAATCCTGATCTACCCAACTTTCTTTCAATTTCTAAAACACACTTACATGAACTGTAGTTGAACGATCCTGTATATACTCCGAACAATGTTTTTACTAACAGTGTAGATAAGGATTGAAATCGAATTCCATTTATGCTGCCTGATCAGAATCTTACTCGTTAGAATGACAGAGAACTAAAGACATAAATCTGATCAGATTTAAAACAGTTTTTGCTTCTTGTTTGGTATCGATTTCCAGAAGTGTTGACTCGCCTAGATTAAAATAATTCGATCGTTCAACTCCCAGGTGAATGTGACGAACAAATATTTCGAAATCCATTAGCATCTGCTTCATCATCATTTGCTTGTTTGTCAAGATTAAGAAAAATGAGGTAATCGAAATGTCCTTATCTCGTGTAGCATTATCAAAACGAGGGTAAAAGTTGGATTTCAACACATTAAACAATTTGATCAGAAAAAATTAAATGTAAAATGAGAATTATTGTATTTAACAATGTAAGATTGAATTTTATGCCGTCGATGAGGAATCAAAACATGTGTTGATTAGTTTTGGAGCCACGACTGAGAAAACCACCTTTGTTTCCCACGAGTTGAAAATTAATTAACACTGTAAACTATATGTTTTAGATTTCTAACCTTGCTCATGCCACCAACACAATAATCCGCTGTGTTCCCGTCTGCCTGATCTCTTAACCTTGTTTGAGTCGTATGAAATGTGGTGAAACTGTTGCCTTGAGTCAAATAGCTTAGACCAGGATCAAACGTCGAGTTATTCGGCGTCTGATCCGTGTTCAAGCTGGTGACGACATCACTTTTGTTTCGATTTGCGAGATTAGAGTTAATATCAGAAGTATACAACACCTTGTTCTCTTGCTGTTTCAGCAGTCCAATAATAAGGTTATCTTTCACTGAAGATTTATAATGAATATCTTGCAGGCATGTAGGTAAGAGAACCAATTATATAACTGTAGAAATTGAGATGGCAATATATTAGCTAATATATTTTCGTCATGTACTGATAAAAACAGAGGTTTATGTTAAAAAGATACGAAAACAATCACATTGATAAAATGAGTTCAATCATCTAAACAGAAGCAAGCAATAAGCATTATATTAATTAAAAAATATTCTATGTATAATTCGAAAATGCAAATTGTAAAAAATATTTGTAACAAACAGTGATAATTTCACCGT
>JAULCE010033782.1:0-13719 GCA_032359355.1 Macoma nasuta | reverse complement strand
AGCCTAACTATCGTATAATGTGAAGGCTGTATATAAAGCAACTACTTCAAATGAAAGTCCATTACAATTCAAACAGGCAAAAAGATCCATCAGATAAATAGTGTAAACCCAGATCTGACAATTTCCTAAAGACTCCCTACATGTTTAGAATTAAGTAAGTATTGTTGTCAATTTTATATCATAAATGACATTGCAAACGTGACATAACATCATTATATATTCTTGATATACAGCTAGTGCTATAACAATGCTACGCAGCATCATAATGAATAGCATTAAAATGAACACACTGTAAAGCCATGTTATATGTGTTTAGCAGAGCTTCGTTTGTACAGTTTCTGACAACTTGTTTAATATTTCCAATAAACCATGACCACTCATGTGAGATCTTCTCCTAGATAATCCTCCTTTTCATAATATACTTGCATAGTGGTTGAGTTTAGAATAAGCATACATGTATAAGGTAATTGGCTAAACCGACACATGCACACATTTAAGTATAACACACATAAATGTTACTTCTACACACATGCATTTACAGTCATCTTTTAAGTAGCCCCTTGTGTAAATCACATTCAACAACACTGATAAACAAGCATTATTAACAAATCAGAAATTTTAAAACCATTTTAGGGTTTAAAGCAATCACTGGAAGTCATCCCAGTCTATTAAAATTAGCACTCTTCTACCCTTACTAAATGTACTTACAATCCTGCTTCCTGAGCTGATTCAGTGACCTAGCTTTATTCGACCTTATCCTGACATCACCATGATTACCAGATGACACTGCTTGCCCTGAACCTGTGTCAGTATATCCTATCTCATGCTGAAAAAGCTTGCTCCTCAATTCATGCAGTTTCTCTTCCTGCTTCTGACTTCGACACAGCAGTTCATAAACATCATCTCGAGAAATTGGTGACTGAAGGTCGTCACCAAGAAGTGGAGTTACCCTCTGTGGTGGTAGTGACCTTGATATTGAACTATCTGGATGTGGCTTTGACATTGGGTTCTTAAATTTTCTGTGTGGAGGGGATCTTTGACGAAGTCTGGGTCTACTACGACCTTCTGACCTTTGTTTTTTGACAGGGCTAGGGGTCATGTCATAATTTCCACAGCATGGGGTATCTTCACCCTCAGATGCCTCAATACTCATGTTAGTCGACCGGACAACCAAGTGCTTAGTTTTTGGATGAGCAGTATTGTCTTTGTCAATAAAAGGGTTTATTTTTGTGTTTGCATACATCTGGTATCCATGGTGATGCCATATGTTGCCATCACTACTATCGCTCTGGCAACAAGGTCCGCTAGAGTCACTAGTGTAACATTCAAATCCCCAATCTGTCCAGAAAATAGGCCATATAAAGAGAGTTTAAACTTTCTTCATGATTTTTAACATTACATTAATTGAGTCTACACTGTTTGCACAGGTAAAATCAGATGAGCTGCTAAAATGTACATGGTAACAGAGACGAAGGCTTCTTTGTTATATAACATCAAACATGGATTGTAGGCAGAGAATTAAGCATCTGAATCATAGAAGTTAATATAACACTTGTTCCTTAACCCATTACCTCATATGCTATGCTTATAGGACTCATTAACAATGAATTCATTAGTTGAAGATGAAAAGAAAGAGTGTCTCATGGAAAGAAAAGTTCTAAATGAGAAAATGTTCAATATTGTACAATGTTTTCCACAGTCATCTGCTACAGAGACACTACAGAGACATCAATAGGCATATAGATATATGAGGTAATGGATTATAATCTGCAAATACAATATGCTGGTGTTGTATTTTTTGGTTTGGTTTTAGATTGCTTCAACAGTATTTCAGTCATTTCTTGATGTCTGGTTTATTCCTGATGGAGGAAGACCCAAGAAGCTGACATGTTCCTTTAAGCACAGGCGGGCATCAGTCAGAGTAGAACCATTGACTGTCTGCAAGCCTGCTAGAATATCAATACTCTGAGTAAGACTAGTTTTATGCCTGATCAATCATCTTCATAGAAAGCAAGGTTAGAATCTGTGGAAAAGCTGTATACATAATAGGGTATAATAGAAAGCAATTGTGCAACACAGACTAGGATACGTTTTAAAACCAGTCTACAGGTACAGGTTCAAACTTCACAAATCATCAATGTAATCTGTATAATATCAACAAGGTGCAAGACAGGAATAGATTAACCCGTTACTCCATGAATTATTATGTTCTAAACAACATCATTATATCAAGCATGTATATAGTCACATAATAGACAGGTAACACTCAGGCCGAATAGAAGCAGTGGGCAAACAGTGCAGACACCAATCAGACAGCTCCTGAAGGAGCTGTCTGATCTGGGTCTACACTGTTTACCAAAAGCGTAAATATGTGTATTTATGGAGTATAGGGTTAAGTGAGTTATCAAGATCACACAGTATAATATATCATGAGTGGTTTTTGTGAAACAAACATTAAAAATGTGTAAATATTATGTGAGTGTTGCTGCACGATCTCCAGTCTTAAGACATTTCAAACACTGAAGACCTAAATCAGCTGCCATGTTGAAAATTTTGCAACTGATCATGAATAAATTGTCTGGAGTTGTAAAGGACAAAGATACTAGATTATGATAGTTAAGAACTTAAAAAGCTGTCTAGTTTAAATCGGAGTCCAGATTAATTTAACTTTCCGTGCTGAGAATTTGCTCAATATCAAAACTTCAGACATTGACCTTAATTGTATTTCTATAGCACTTACATTTTGACTGCCAGAGAAAACTGTATCTTTTAACTGGCAGTCAAATTTTAGTGCAGTTGCAATGAAATTTAAGTCAGAATCCAAAGTTGAAATTTTGAGAGTAAGAGTAAGCCAGGACCTTTGATCCAATCTGTTCGATCCAATCTGTTTGATATTTGAAGCTCTGGTTTTTTTTTAAAAATATATGACACACGTCTTTATTTCCAACCCAGATGCAATCAAACAAGCACCCAGAATCACCTAGAAAAAGGGTTAGTTGTGTGTATTCCTGAGTGCATGCATATATTCATGATAAGCCCCATGTATAGATGCCCAAGGTCAGTAGCCACATTATATTACAGTATCTGTTTTACCCATTTACACAGAATATTCATATAAGACTCAGGCCTGGCTTTCACAAAGCAACTCGAGTCGGGATTGTGCTAAAACTCAAAATTTCAACATTGGATATCTCATTCAATTTTGTTGCCACTGCACTAAAATTTTGTCTGCCAGTGAAACATGGAATGTTTCACTGGCAGGCAAAATTATAGTGCAGTAGTAATAAAATTGAGGTGCATATCTGAGATCAAAAGATTGAGTTTGAGCACGATCTTGACTCGAGACTCTTTGTGAAAGCCGGCCAGAACACTATGAATATTATTTATAAGAATCATGAAATTGACTAATCAAATCAACCCTTTTAGTGCTGAATATCTAAATACCGTTGGGCCTACTATGAATTACTTTTACAAGATTCAAACCGCTGGCTAACAAAATTATATAAATGTTTTCCTTTAACAAATACAGACTTAGATTATAGAGATTCTAAATGCAAAAGGTGCACACCCTGATCAGAGGACTCATTCAGGAGCCCTCTGATATGGGTCAGCACTGTTTGCATTGGACACATTCCTGCACTGAAAGGTGCAACAAGACAGAGGATATGTTATATAAATCACAATGTGGCTACTATGAACTCTTTATATCAAAGGTCAGTATTTCTGGTGTGCTAGGTCCACCCGTCCACTACAATGTGGCTAAGGTTAGAAGGAATCACCCGATGGTACCTGACGTGGTTTTGTTTATGGTCGTGCTTGTCGTGCTTTGCACGGATGACCTCAAAGCATTTGGCTGAACTATGTCACACAAGGGTGTAGAATAAAGAACACAACAAGTGTAAAATACAATAATAAAATGACATTTGTGTAAAAATGTACTCATCAAATGCAGGTAAACAGTGAAACAATAAATTTATAACAGTTGCAAGCAAAACAAAATCACAAAATAATCAGAGGCACTGCCCTTTCTGGTGCAATTCTTTTACATAGCATTTTATATTTCTACAATTAACATGTACATCATGCTAACCCTTTTCTCCATTTGTAATTTTAGACTCATTCACAATGAAAGTACATATGAAAGTACATATGTACAAGAAACCTCATTTTGAATGACTTTAAGAACATTGTGGAAAATGGAGCTTTTGCTCATGACGAGCACATGTTCCATTTCCCATAATGTTTAAAATTGTCATCTGCTACAGAGGTGTCAAAAGTTGTATCTTTGAACGTTAAGATTTTGTTTGTTTTTGTTGGGGTTTTATGTTGCTTTGACAGTATTCAGTCGTTTTTTGAGGTCTGGTTTATTGCTAGTGCAGGAAGACCCCAGAAACCTGTCAAGAGTTGCACAGACGGATGTCTGGGTAGAGCCACGACATACCGCAAGCCAGCCCGAGCATTTCCTCCTATGAAAATTCTCACCCCTAGCGATGCTAGAACTCACAGTGGTGAATTACCAAGTAATTGCATGTTAAGAGTTTAACCACTCGGTCATGGAAGCCCCCTCCAACATAGGGAAGACACATAACTGTCAACTATGACAACCTATATGTAAAACTGTGCAGACCCATCAGATAGATCCTTCAGAAGCTGTCTCCACTCGTATTTCAGTTTACATACAACATCAATATAAGCTACTAGCATAAGAAGGGTTAAGTTTTTGGAGGCTTCTACCATTCTGTGAGAATTCTTAAGACTAGAAATCAAAGATCTCTCAAACAAATAGGTTGAAGATTAACCTTTAGAGTTGAGACTGAGATTTTGCTGATGAATTCTAACTCAGTAAATCCAGGGGCCGATTTCACAAAGCTTCTTAGCAAAATCTTAAACTTAAGTGAAAATTTCATAAGCAGAATTCTCTTTATTTACAAAACATACTTCAATGAAACTTTGCATTCTTGTTAAAAACTGTGTTTTTCACAAGCATGCAAAGTTTCATTGAAATTATAATTGAAAATAAGTTGGAAATCTGCATTTGAAATTTTCACTTAAGTTTAAGATTTTACTAAGAAGCTTTGTGAAATCGGCCCCAGATCATTCAACATTGAGCCTGTGCTCAGATGTAAACAATCAGATGATGAAAAAGATATAAGACTCAATGTCATTTTTATTAGCACATGACTAGCCTAAAAAGTATAGTACACCTCTATTCTATTGTTTCAAGTAGCACACTAATTTATGAAAAGAATAGAGCACTAATATTTACAACAAATAATGTTTCTGATATAAAGTAGAATCTCTGTACAATAGCCAGAAATAGAAGAGACAGTACAGTTTCCTGAGGAGCTTTCTGCATTACTTCTGTGCTGTATGAAGCGATCAATGGTCTAAACGAGCACCAGAGCGTCATCTTTCAGTGGTTGCTGTAGAGAGGTTCTACTGTATAATTTGAGTAATAATCATACAACTCACCTTGGGATCTGTGCAGTTTAGGGGTCACCAGACCTTTGCTAGCAGACTTGTCACTGAAACAGACAAAATCACCTGATAGATATATCTGGCAGCCAATGCTTTAGGGAAATATTAAAACAAAGAATTAAGCACATCTTAAATATGTGAATGAGCCAACTTTTAACTAGATCTTTGTAGCCTTTAGTGACCAACAATCTAGAAAGGCCATATAAAATACAGCTACAAAAGTAGCAAGACGGTTCTAATGAGTGGTTACTCCATAGGGTGTGGTGAAGAAATATGGAATTTTTGTCAGATATGTATCATTTACGCGTTCTTGTCTGGGGCCCTGGGCCTACCTTCTAGGTTTGTCTGTTGTGGGACTGCTGGGCAGGTCCTGGAAGCTGTACTGACTCAGGTCACTCAGGCTCGTCGCCTCCTCGGACTTGGACCGCGGATGACCATCCCTGCAAGTTTATAAGTATATTAAGACATATATGTATATACATAAGGCTGATGGTTTGCCCTTTACTTCACATGCCACTTTTAAGCTCATTCCCAATGAAAGTATATGACAAAAGGAAGATTATCTAGATGAGGTAAAAGGAAAGTGCCAAGTTTGAGTGGCTTTAAAAACATTGTGGAAAATTAAGCATAAATTTTGCTCATTATGAGCAAATGCTCGATTTCCCGCATTGTTTTCAATAGTCAAATACATATCTTTGGAGTTTAGACAGGTGGTCACTTAATGCAGAATGAAAGTATTGCAGAAATCTCTCAAAGCAACTTTCTGCATTATTTTCTTTTTGCATTCAGCAACCATCTGTTATTAATAGTCATTATATCTTATTTGATGGCCACTTCAGACAGGTTTGACTATAAAAGTTAGACATATATGTATAAGACTGATGTCTCACTAATTACACATTATGCTTAAGAAATAGGTTGTTTTTTAACTCATCATGTCATATGCTATTTTACACTCATCCACAATGAAAGCATCTGAATGGAGGATAAACAAAGAGAAAGTAAAATACCCATTTTACCTCATTTTAAAAATACTGTTGGAGTATTTGTTTATCATGAGCAAACCATTACCGATAATGCTCTTTTCCCACAATGTTTTCAATAGCCATCTGCTACAGAGGCACTTCTATGGAGAAAATGGTGAACAACATGACATAGAGTTCAATGCATAGAGTTCAATACCTGTAAGCATCAGCTGATCTTCTGCTGGGTGAAACGTCAAAGGGGTCACTGCGTGTCCTGTGTCTAGCCTGATGATCATCTGTTCTGTAGAGGTGGCTTTGAACCGGGGTCTGATCTTTGTTCGTCAAGAAGAACCTCTCACTGGAATAATGTACATACAAGAAATGCACTAACCTTTAACTCCAGATATATAAATATTCACGCTTATATGGCTGGAAATCATGCTTCAGCTCTTATATCTTGATTATAGTGTCAGGTAAATTACATGCCTTCAAAACAGTGTGGACCCTCACCAACCGACACTTCTCCAATTAATCTACGTCATGATGAGGTGCAATACATATATCTTATACATCATGATGACAATTGATTTAACTATACACTATCTGAAGCATCTTAAGGTTGGGAATTCTACACCAGTGCTCATTTTTAACAAATTTAGAGTAGATCTACAAGCTATCTTCAGGTTAATACTTTAAAAAGTTTAAATCTCTCAAATCAGGGGGATTTGGTATTTTTACTTTTGGCGACAGAAAAGACATAAAAAATGCTGCCTTTGACTAACAGCTTGGGTCTGTATTCATGAATGTTGCTGCTCTCAATTTGAGACTCTAGAGCAGTGGGTCAGATTTGACCAAGTCAGGCTGGAATTCACCAAATTAAATTGGACTCCTGACATAACCATTGATTTTCACTGAAAATTGAGCCCTATGATGAGGCTTTTGTCTGAACTTGAGAGCCAGCAACATAATTGAATACGTGCCTTTTTCTTTGTCTACACTGTTTGACACTTATCTGTAATTTATTATGTCAGCTACAAATGTGAGCAGTGCAGAATCAATGGAGAAATTACTGGACTGAATAGATCCACACTGTTTTAACCCTTTACCTCATATCGAAGGGTGAGTGCAAGACTATGCTAAGTGCCTTCTGATAAAGGAGGCACTTAGCATAGTCTTGTGCTCACCCCTCAATATGCTTTATTAAGATCATTACATCATTATGCTATTTTTTTTTCGAAAAAAAGGAGAAATTCAGGTCAAGAAAATATCAATTTTAAGTGTTAAGTTTTGAAATGATTATGGGAAATGGAGCATTCGCTCCAGAGGAGCAAATGCTCCATTTTCCATAATATTTTCAAATTAATTTGTCATAGATGCATCAAAATGCGTCAGTATGAGGTTAAGAGAAACATCCCATTTTACAAGAGAATGGCTCAATTGCAATTACCTTGATAATGCTGATGGTCTAGCTGTGGCATCAGCTGTAGGTCTCTCATTCCCATTGCATGCTTCTCTTGGTTGGTTCCCATCCTGACCCCTGTTTCCATCAAGTTCCATGCCATACACTGGGTAACAGTCTACAGTCTGACGATGAGGTGTCCTGAACTCTACACTCTTGTCAAAGTTTCTCAGAGAAACTTTCTGTAGCTGAGAGGACAGCAGAGATTTGACATTGTTGACAGAGCTGTACGGAGCAGATGTCACCTTACGTATAGACGCTAGCTCTGACATGCCAGTTTTGTCTGGAGAACAGTTACTGAACTGTGAATATTCCAGCTGTTTTCTTAAATCATTGTCATCAATCTTAAAACTGTCTCCAGATCCATTCAGACCACTATCATCCATGCTGGAATCTTCTTTTGGTCGAGTTACCATCTGTTTCAGCATTTCATTCTCAACTGCAGTTGTCTCTGTAAGTATACCATTTACTTGCTGGTGCGGTGGATCTTTAGTTAAGATTTTGTAAACTTCTTTCGCCATACCCTTGTTTCCAGGATTTTCATTCTCCTTATCATCATTTCCACCACTAAGTATTTTAAAGACTCGTTCGGCTAGACCAGGCTGTTCTTTATTTTCATCAGTGGGTTGAGTTGTTACATACAGATCAGGCTTCTTCAGAGAGGCAGGTATTTCTGGAATAACTGTTTGTCTAGGAATACTTTCTGGATCAGGTTCTGTTCGTAACCTGTCATACATGTTCTGTCTTTCATTCCTATATCTAGCTATTATATCCTCAACATTTTCTTTCAAGTCACCTTCAGCCTGTCTGTTGAGGACCTGCTGCACAAGTTTCTCTGCACGTGAAATATCTGTTCCAGTCAGCGTCCTAGTACCTGTGCTTTCAAGATCAGGCACATCTCTCTCTGTATCATTACTTGCTGAAGATATTGGCCTTACAACCATGTCGTCAGAGCTACCAGTTCCATATCTAAGCTTAGTTGACATTGTATCAGAAGAAGTCATGGTTCCTAAGAACTTTCCATCATAATCATTATCATACTGTAGATCTGCTCCGTGATCCCAGACCATCCTCCCTGACTCACTAGCCCCACTCTCTCTTCCTCTGGCTGTTGTGCTTGTGCTTTCCAGGGACCTGTAGTCCTCTGATGCTGGAGAAACTCTCTTACGAGTGCCCTCATATCCTTCCCTTGCCATCATATGCAAACTATCATTAGCTGTGGGCTTTGGCACATCATGGAGACTGTCTTGTATCTCTTCCAGATCTCTCTGAAGTCTTGAGTAATCAATAGTTCTGGGAACATACTCAGCTTTATCATAGCCTTTGCCTGCTGGATAAGTTCTCGCATTATCACCTGATAGACCAGTTTTATCTTTCTCAGACAATATTGCCTTGACACGTCTAGCTATTTCATCATCTGACATGTCATCCATTCTGTGGGAGGCGGAGGAGTTAGCAGTCCCACGGCTTGAGGCACTTGTGTAACTATTTTCAGTTTCATTGTCACTTCTATTGAAAGCTGATACTACTACGGGAGACTTTTCATCATATTTTGGTTGAGGCCTCCTCACACTATCAGCATCGTTTTCTGCATATTTTCCTAGAACTCTAGCCACTTCTTCACTAGTAATAGATCTTGTAACTTCTGAATCTCTTGGCCTTGAAACAGATTTTTCTTCTGGATATTCAAAGCTTGCTCTTTGCTCTGGAGCCATCAAAGACGCCTCATGGATAGAATGGTCCATCCTGTCTCTCAGAGGAAACCTCTCTTCACTCCCTGATGGTTCTGGCCTTGATATGGCCACAGCTGCTCTTGCTGCCATCTTGGTCTCTTCAAACAAATTGGACACTCTTTTCATAGAGACCTCGCTTGGAGATCTCTCCACTTCTGAGAAGTTAGGAAGGAGTGCAGTGCTGTGAGATGGTCTGGGTCTCTCCAGTTCCAGTCTTGGAATGCCTGGATACTGTGAATCTTGAGTGGTATCTGGACTCTCTGATACTAGTTTTTCCCTTTCTGCAATACTGACATATCCAGTCTTGCCAACTAGGTTAGGAGCATCTTGTGTGTTTCTTGTCATTCCTGGACCTGTGTATGGCTGCAGCTTGGCAGTCAGTCTCATACGTGTCACGGGACTTCCGGCAGTCTCTCTTCTACCTGTAGCATCACTTCTTCCTAACTCCTCTGTATCTTTTGTCACTCTCTGTGCATTCTCAAACTTTATCACCTCATTTATACCGGTTCCAGCACCATCACTGAGTTTTTCAAGTCTCTCAGATCTGTCACTGGATCTTCCAGAAGATCTCTGACTTTGTTCAGATTGTCCGCTTCTTTGACTTTGCTCTGATTGTCCACTTTTCTGACTCTGGTGAGAATCCAGAGACTGCCTACCTGACATGTTACTGTCTCCACTTTTCTCCAACTCTGATCGGGAGCTTGCTCCACTTTTCCATGAGTCAACACTCTGTCTACTTCTTCCCGATTCTCCTGACTGGCGTCGACTATCAACATCTTGATCAAATTCACTGGAGCGTCTTCCATATAATGTATCTGAATCATCACTTTTTCTGGAGTCAAAAGATTGTCTTGCAGAGAGTGTTTCCTCTGTATGCACACTCTTCACAGTTTCTGGAGAGTCCCTGCTCTCTCTTTCATCATCGTCCTCCACAAGTTCAAATCTATCTCTGACACCAACAACACCAGGACCAGCATCTTCTGGTTCAGGAGATCTAATTATATCTGGTTCAGAATTTCTATCTTCATCTGCTCTTGGAGATATTTCATTTGCCTCTTTGTCAACAAGATACCTCAGCATATCCAGTCTCTGTGATGTTGAATCTGTGTTATAGTCTTGTTCTTTCTGCCATTGTCCACTGTTTACTGCAAGTCTGTCTGTTCTCTGGCTTGGTCCAACAGTTACCTCCCCTGTTGTCATGGAAACCGTTGCTGTAGACTCTTTGAACTGCTGTGGGGGACCAACATTTATTGTTGCTCTTGACACATAACCAATTCTGTTCTGATCATCACTTGTCGTAGATCTTGGCGACCGAGGTGTCTGGTTTGTGTCTGATTCTGTTGCATAGGGATTCCAGTCATTGTCGGACATTCCTGTAGAGGATTCTGGGTACTTAGCAATAGATCCACCAGATGCAGCTCTTCTTATTTCATCATCAGAGATATCTGAACTTTCACTGCCACCTGATGGCTGTTTATGAGGAGAAAACTTGCCTAGCATTAGTTCACCAGACACTTCCATGATGGCAGACTGTACAGCTTCCTCCTGCATGGAGGATGTAGAGTTGGCATCATCAAACCCAGACTGTCCTACAAGATGTTAAAGAGACATCCTAATGAATATGAATATTACTTATCCTGCCGCCAAATAAATAGTCTGCTAAATTCTCGCCTGCTTGATGTATTAACCTTGTTCGAATCTCTTGAAATTTGGTGAAACTGTTGTCCGAGTGTCAAACAGCTTGGACCCCTTTCAGATGACAAGTTATTCGGCGTCTGAAACGGGTCTATTCTAAGCTGGTTGATGTTATCACTATGGTTGTGATCAGAAGGAAAAGGGTTAAAGACAGCAGCTTGAACAGTCTCATGATGCTTTTTTTGTATATTACCATATTTACTAACAACATAGACCAATCTTCTTTCGAAGCTTTCTATGCTCCTATGTTCTGATTAAATCACAAAGAGAAAATGGTTCATTTCCTACAATGTATTAAAAACATGTAAAAACAGGCACATATCCCTATTGCCTAGATGTTCATCCATTTCATCATATCATTTTCTTGTAGATAAGTCTTATAATAGCATATATGAGGTAATGGGTTAAAGTTGTACAAACATACCATCAGTGGAATCCTGCTGTAGCGAGGACACCTCCTGACTGTCATTTGTCGAGTAGGTCTGAAAGAGACAATAAAAGCCATTACAAATACAGTCGAACCCATATTAAGTGGCCACCCAAAAGTTAGGCTTTAATGGTCTATAAGACAAGGTGATCATTTAATGCAGACTGAAAGTAATGCAGAAAGCTCTCAAAAGAGCTTTCTGCATTACTTGTGTTTGCATCAAGTGACCATCTGTCATAAATGGTCACTCTAATATCTTATTTGATGGCCGCTCAAGACAGGTTTGACTGTAGTCTGAACTCTACAGTTGAGTCTGGTTAATCCAGTCTCCATATATTCCGTTCCCAATCCATCCAGCCAGGTTTCTTGGGAACGGATATTCCTCTATAAATAACTATATTGATCAATTTTATTAGTTCAGCCGCTTCACTATCCAGCAACTTCATTATCCAGCCGCTTCACTATCCAGCCACTTCATTATCCAGCAACATTACTATCCAGCCACATAGAGCTGGGAACCGAAGTGGCTGGATTAATGAGACTTGACTGTACATGTGTGAAAACCAAAGAGCTTCCTACATTACTTTCATTCAGAATTAACCGATCATCTGTCTTAAAGACCAAAAATGCATCAATTTTAGAGTGTTTTCTTTTTAACACTAGCCTGAATGTACATAGATGATTATTTCATTTATCCAGCTGCTTCACTATCCAGCCTCTTAGAGCTGGGAACCAAGGTTGCTGGATTAATGAGAATCGACAGTAGACACTGACCTGGTCTGTTGTTTTTCTTGACTGTTGGCTTGCTGGCTTTGACGTTCTGATCTGGGGTACTGCTCTCCCGCCACTCCTGCGCCATTGCAACCACGGTGCCCTCAAATTTCTGTACATCAAGGAACTCTAGCCATGGAGCCTGGAAAACATCTAGCTAATTAACCCTTTTCTCCACAAGCTATTTTTAGACTGATCCCCAGTGATACCATATAATGATTAGGTTGATAATCTAATGGATACGAAAAAGCCAATTTTGAATGGTTTGTGGTAAATGGAGCATTTGCTCAAAGTGAAAAAGCGTTTCTATGAGATAAAATGTTAAGCCACAGAGCCTGCAAAACATCTGGACGATAAAATTAATTTTTCTGAAAAATTAAACCTGAAACTACCATAACTGCTTTTCCTCCACCCAGAGCAACTGCTCTTTTCATCTTAACCCTTTACTCCACAAGCCATTTTAAGACTTTCCCACAATGAAAGAATATGATGAACAAATTGAAAAGGTATGCCCGAGAAAACTAGAAAATGTGTCCGTAGGAGACAGATAGTCCCTCATCCGCTTTGTAAAAAATGCCATATTTTCACAAAAAACTCCGAAATGACTAAAGTGAAAGATCGTTTGTCCCATTGCCTTGCCAAATACATTTCGGCGTCGGAACAGTACATCATATTATCGAAAACGCCCAACAATATGCCACAATAAGCAGTATTAACCTGAATGAAGAAAACTGAACACTGCGTAAATTGTTTCTTTTGGAACAGATGCAATATCGTTTGTACATGTATATATTCAGTTACTGAGTGCCACAACACCGCTTACGATGCCTTATAATAATCCATAATACATGTAGTCGCGTCCAGTATATTCGCTGTGCGTCATTTCGACCCCACGAGTAAGTGTCTGAAAAGTCATCAGTTTTCGCGATAGTTAACATCGGCGAATGCAGTTTAATATTGAATGCTCAGTCTGCGTCACCCAAAAAAGAACAATACAGACGATAAATGGTTAGCTATCCTGTGTGGTTGTGAACCTGAAATGCATTTAATTTCACCAATCACGCTATTTATTTCTAATAAAGGCTTCCGAAAAAAGACATCAAGTGATCGCCAATTATAAGTCGAAGTCCCGATGTGTCGAACTTTTTCGAACAGTCCCTTGAACTTCGACACATCGAAGTTCTACTGTAT
>JAULCE010033671.1:0-13720 GCA_032359355.1 Macoma nasuta | reverse complement strand
TCAAACAGCTTGGAGCCAGATCAGACGCCGAGTTACTCGGCGTCTGATCTGGATTCAAGCTGTTTGAATAATCACCTAGATCGCGACTAGCAGGTTAAGGGCGAAAACATTGTGAAAATGGAACGTTTGTACATATTGAGCAAACGGTCCATTTGCCATAATATTTCAAGCTATTAGAATTAGTGTTTACCAATATCCGAAATACTATTCTTATTCATCATATACTTTCATTGTGACTGAGTCTCGAAAAGCATAGAACTTAGGGTTAATGACATCGTAGAGATGAAGAGTATTGTGGCTACGTTACAAAGTACAAAGTACAAAGTATATCTCGATACTGACCTACATTTAGAAATGAGATTACAAAACCTTTATTATCGTTGTACAGCAAACACAGTGACATTTTCGACAAGGCCAGTCCCGGAAGGTAAACAACGTGATAAATTCCTTTTGACATTGATTCACTAGGGTATAACTAATCGGAAACTAAATTGATTTTATTGTGATGTAACTATAACGCTTGAGTAACTGTTACAGAATCCGTTATATGATGCATTGTGAACTCTACAAAACACCCAGATCTATAGTCCTTGCTTTTTGTGATTTCTTACAATACCACTCGGTTTATATTAACCCCTTCACAGCCAACCCCGAACCATAGTATCATATCCAAACATCTTAGATCCGGATGAGACGCCGAGTAACTCAGTGTCTCATTCGGACACAAGCTGTTTGACACTAGGCCAATATTTTTTTCCAAAACATAAGCTAATATGTAAAGTTTGAAAACAAAACGAAATATTGCGAAAGAGCAGAATTGCTTCCAGCAGTGAAGGGATTGACGCCTTTCTTTACCGTCTTAAGCCGTGCACTATCAATCTGTATAACTGTTTGTGGCAATATCAAACGCCGATTTACGATAATATCATTCTGTCATCTACCTCTCGCAATGATTAATATAATGATCAGATGCAATAGTTTCAACTAATTTAGGTATACGGTGTTTTTAACGCGTTAAGATTTGAAATCGTAAAACAGTATTCACATATACGCATTTAGTTCAAACATAGTTTATTGCATAACGGTTTATTACCATATTTAAATATATTCAAAACATTGATTGAAATTTAATACTGAAAATACTATAGCTTTTCCTATTTTCAAGTACACATATGTTTTAGATTAAAAATAATATCTAGTTTTCTGATTGATATGCAAATATTCTATGAGTAACAAAGACGGAAAACAAGAAAATATCAATTAAGATAATTCAAACAACGATATTATCAATTGGTACGTCAATAACAATATATATATTATTATTGAGTGGAAATCAAATAAAGAACCACAGCGACTACTATGAACGAAGATTACGAAAGTAATACAGGAAACTAGTTAGAGATCGTTTTGCATTATTTCATTCTGCATTAACCTTTCTCTCAAAACTGGCGCCTTTTCTCGCCGCTGTAACTGATGGCTATTGATAACATTGTAGGAAATAAAGCAAATGCTCGAAAGGAATGATTTCAATACAATTTAAAAAGAACATTTTATTTTGCTTAGACTTTCATAACTTTATTTTCTTTTGATAACGTCTAAGAAAAGCTTTTAATGGAAGCGGTAATACGATTACTTACAGACCACACAATCCTACTTATAGTAACCGCATTTTACAGGTAAACCTGTGCTGACGACATGAATATGGCATTGCTAAGTAAGATTCTAGATGAGACATTGAATTTAATTAAACTCGTTTTCTGAATTACCCATTACAACTGTATGTTTGCTTACGGGGTTCAGAGGTGGAAACGCTATTCTTTCTCATCTAACGCTATAGACACATAACTGCTTCTTACGCGGCCCGCACAAACAAAACAAATATAACGAAACAGCCCAAATGCTATCATCATCATGGTTGAGATGACAACACAGACAGATAAAAACCTTTGGTGTTCTCAAGATACTTGCAAATCAACATATTTTCAATTGATCTTCAGATATCATCATTCAGTCGTCAGACAGTTTATATTCTGTTTATTAACTGTTTTCTACAATGAATGTTTTCTACAATGAATGGTTATTAAATAATTTTGCAATTCTATACTTTCCAAACAATGTTACTATTTCTGTGGAGACCAAAAACAATTCATGGTTAAGTGAAGAGACGTGACATTGTTGAGGAAACAATTTGCAGTTATATGTATAAGAATTTGATAAGACTCCCTTCGTTTGTCTTAATACAAACTCTTACCCATACTAAACACTGATTGCATGTCATGCCCAGTTTGGTCAAACAAACAGGATTTTGTTTTGTAAAGACATAGTCCAAAATTGTTGTTCTCTTGTACCATGTTATTATGCAAATGTAAGAATTTAGCATTTTGTTCTTGAGCACCTTTCTCAGTAGGCTATTTGGCTAACGGCACAGATGTGAATACATTTATTTTTCCTTCTAATGCTTAAGATATCAGACCCCGAATAACTCGAATATCTGGTATTGATCCAAAAGTCTCTGAGACTAACAGTAGCTAGACAATTGTCCATTCCCGCATACTATTCGCATGTTTCCGTTACGTAAGCGTTGAAACGATAAATTATAGCATTTCTCCAATTGTACTTTTACGCACCTCAAATTTCGCTATATTATACCGCGTTAACAATTCGTTCTGACAGCGGTAGTAAAGTCTAACATTGGTGCAATAAATGTGCGAACGAAATCTGCGGTTGAAATTATTGAATTCAGGACTTGTCTCATAACCTTAAAGACGCGGAACTAAAATACATCTGCCCAGAGTGGTGTCTGCGGCAAGTTTAAAGTACACTAGAATCTCTATATGAAAATATACAGGACTAATTTACACGCTCGGATAACTTATAAATATTCATTTATTAATGATATTCAAACTAATAAAATAGTCCCGCAACTTCAACACGTACACACAAGGCATACAACCCTGGGTTTGTTTCTGGATGATGTCGAAAAACGGAGCCAATCTGTTCGATACGCAATTGTTCACGGTGATATATCAGACTGTACTTGGCCGGAATCGTATTCTTATAACTTAAATTACTTTAGAATTTATGTATTTACCCGTATTAGCATATTCCGATACCCTTCAACCTATGTTATATCATATAACTTAACCAATTATTTCAAAGAAGCGCCGTTGATCTAATCCGTAGCAGATGACTATATATATTAAGTATCTAAAACATTTCTTCATTTCAGGTTTTTTGGTAGCAGATGTAAATTAAAAAATATTCTTGGAAATGGAATATTTACTCATAATGGTCGATTGCTCCAATTTATACATATTTTCAAATATATTCAAAGTAATGGTATTGTACTTCCTTCTAGATACTCTTTATATTAATGATGTTCTTATAATTTGAATGAGTCGCAATTTAGTGTATATAGCAATGTGCTCAAGGTGACATTTCTAGTCGTCCTCCTTAACCATGTTCTTGTCATACGCAGTGAACATAGTAACTGTCTTTGCCAAAACGTTTTCTACAGGCTTTTTCAACTGTTATTTGCATAATGTATGTTTCGTTTCAAAAACATATAGGCCACACAGTACAATGTTTTAGAATAATTGAATCTGACTGAAGTGCGATAAAAGTTCTATTTTATTTGAACCAGTTAAACTGGGTTTAGATCCATTTCAATGACATTTGACATTTACTACAGACGAGGGGGTTTGGGGCAGACAAATAAATTATACAATATATTCTTAACAATGATAGATTTAACTATCTGAATACTATTGACGAGTCGGTTAAATCTCTGAAACCAGTTCAACTCTTCACTTCACATCGTCGTTGTTCTTTGAAAACATCGTATCTGCCATAGTGATAATTTGGTAGTTACGCCGTTTTTAAATAGGTCGTCGGTTGTTAGTCAAAAACACGAATGTGCTGTTTCGGCTAATGGAATTTACGTGATTTTAGAAGAAATGGTCATTGTTCTTCTAAAACCACTTATGTGCCATTTTTAAAAAATGGCACATACGTGTTTTAAAAAAAACACCCGACCATTTCTTCTAAAACCACTTACCTACCAATTTATCACTGTGGCATATACAAGGTTTTCGAAAAACACCGACGACATGTCAGTTTTAGACTTGCAAACTTATATGCAAGAAACATGTCTGATGAGAAGAGCGAATATCAAGGCAAAGGAATTTCAGAACTGTGACTTATAGAAATGAGTATCTAATAATCAATGATGTAATAATACAAACAAGACTGAATAAACCTACATACCGTGCAGAATCTGATAAGAGTTTGAAAATTAATGTGTCAGTATTGGATAAGTAGATACACATAATACTGAAGGAAATTAAACTCGTATGATTAACATATATGCGCTTGTTAGGAACCATGATATCTTTGTTATGTATCCGAATTAGATAATTAGATAGCGTTGCAGTTACGCAACATCAATGATCGTATAAGACGCCAGCCACGGTCTCATCTGAATCTCAATTGTTGGTGCACTGAAGCAGCAGGATTAAGTCTGCAAATAATATAGTGTGTGTTATCATCCGTATAGGAGTTTACCATTGCTGTCAAATAAGCATATTACAAAGATGTATATGCAGCAGAAACATCCTTTCAACATTTGACTAGGAAAACGTAGGACACGTGTCAACATTTTTTGTGTTTATTTTCAATACAACTAAAACCGTGTACCCTCTCATCTAGACGTTCTTCTCCGTCACCAGATGCTTTCATTGTTTATCTTACAATATAAATATAATTTGGCAAAATACAGATATCTAGGTATATTGTGTCACATGATTAAGCTTTTAAACGTCATAGGCGAATCAAATCGACGGTGCAAAAAGTGAATTCTATGTTCATACGTCATCCAAGAATCGGCGTCTGATCAGGGACTTTACTTTTTTAAACAAAACTTAGTCCTAATCGTAGGGTTTGGAAAAAAAACAAAGTTTATCTAATTATTTATGTTATTCATAACGATCAGATATTTGATCCAAAACTAGTTTCAACCAACACATCTAAATTTAAAACCATTCATCATATGCTGAACCTTGTCTAAGGATGTCACTTATACACGCGAGCATGCATTAGAGTACAGATGGTACATTTATTAGAAATAGTTTAATTTCTCTAAAGATATGGTGTATTTTCCATTTGCAAAGGACGACTAGTATAATCAATATTGCAGTCGCCGTCTGAGATCAACAACCCTAAGTGAACGGCATTTGAACACTTTCTAAACATTTAAGTTTACATTTAAATTTGAATGAATGGAATTACAGTTACAGGCAGAAAATGAAATTGGCGCCGAAAATATTAAAGCGAGGTACAGACAGAGTGAATTCATTTAGCCCTTATCATGCATTTTTCGATCATTGTGAGGTTTTCAACCAGTAAAGTATCGGATTAAACGCCGAGTAACTCGACATCAGAGTCTGATCCAAGCTGTGTGCCACTCGGGCAACAGTCTCGCCGAATTTCAAACTAATCAAACAAGGTTAAGATATCAAGCAGACGAGAATTTGGCTGACTATGTTTTGTGGTGACATTCGGTTTAACGGAAACATAAGTGTGCTATATGTATGATGCTAATGTAAATATTAATGGTTTGCAACTTATATATGCGTTTATAGACCGTCATGCCAATCACGGTTTTTTTACGAATCATGGCGACTGTGATCAACATATCATACAGTGATGTCCAAGATCAGACGCCGCGATGAAATATGGCGTCTGATCAGGGACGTTACTGTTTGACACATGTAGTAAAAACATAGAATAATTATATTTTGTTTATGTCTTATTCCATCCTTGCTCAGCTCCCAACAATGTACTGGATACCTGAACTCAATATGAAACTAAACAAAGCGCGTTTCAATGCAAATCCAAGCTATAGTACCACTACAAAGCTGTCGTTACGATTAACTTTTTTTCTAACAAATATTAAAGAGCACGTACAATGTTATTGTGACAAAACTTAGCATGGTACAGGAGATATTCTCTTTAGGTCAATTAAAAACTTTAATTGGGTCTTAAGTAAACTACAAAAGAAAAGGTAGCTAGCATCCACTCGTAGCATCTCTGACCTTTTTTTACTTTTCACTACCCGTTTGTCATGGCCCTATTAAAGATCAAATAACTTAATCAATTCAGAAGACTGTTGAAAGAGAAAATATATCATTTATGGTGTGTTATACTGAGCTTGTATTCTTTAGAGATGAGCAAGTTAAGCGTTACACTTTATGGACTTGCTCCGAAGTTTGTGAAACGCTCATCTTTTTTCTTGATAATATTTTTGTACGTTATGGGAATGCCATTTATCGTCAAGTTATTGGCATTCCTATGGATACGAATTGTTCACGACTCGTCGCAGACTTGTTTTTGGACTGCTATGAGAGATTTCATGTAACTTCTAAACCATGATTCACAGACAGATGTCAGCCATGCTTTTAATGATACATCTCAATATTTGATTTAAATATTTAACATCGATAACCCCTATTTTGACAAAATGCGTACTTCTATTTAGCCTCAAAAATTAAGTTAAAAGGCTAACAAATCAGATATTTCAGCAGCCTTTCTTGATCTAGACCATTTAAATGATAGTTGAATAATTTATTCTAATATCTTTGATGAAAGAGATGACTTTAATTTCAAAATCGTAAATTACCTTCGACTTGACGGAGATGTACCCCATGCTACATCTAATTACGGGGTTTACATTTCACAACCTATTCGTTTCTCCGTTATGGCCTGTTCTTCCGTTGAGACTTTAAATATTCCAATCGTGTTATTACTGAAAAGCTCACCAAGCAAGGATACAGGTAAGATAAACTTCGTAAAACCTTCTCTAATTTCTTTTATCGAAATATCTCTCTTATTAGCAAATGTTTAATTTAATTTAAAGGCTCTCCTGTGACAATAACCAGAGTTTTAAAGCTGGACATACCCATATTCACACTTAGTTTATAAAATCATTAAATATGGCTAAGATCCAACAATACTACAAAACACTGCATGCTTGGTGTTCAACCCTTTAACAGTTGGCCACCACACTTCCCTCTTCGCATGCTACTCAGACAAGTCATTGAATGCATTTATGATTGGCAAAAACTTTAAATGAGTTTATATAGGTCTATGTTTTACATACATGTTAATGCTGGATTCGCCATCACTGATGTTGTGGAGTAGCAGGACGCAAAAACGTTTTTTTACTCTGTACTTCAGATGGGGAGATGATGGGATGAGAGTGGGGGCGGGGGCCCCTAAACCGGTTTAACCCCCCCCCCCCACCCCCCAGTGGCGTGTTTGCCATAGACCACTCAAAGGCGGTACTACTCTCTTCACCCTAGCTTTATGTCTGTTATATGTCATGTATCTGTGCTGTTCGGGTGATTGTTTGTATTGTATGTGATGTGTCCTGTTTGACACACCAATCTGCCATTTCGTCTAAAGGTACTTACATCAAGTTAACAGAATTGGACAGTGTTCCGAATACGATATCTGAAGCAGTCTTTTCAATGAAAATGTCTGATCAGGCAGTGTATGGTTCAAAATAAAATGTCCTGCTAGAATAGAGTCATCTGAATAGCATATGACATTTTTGTTTCCTTATTTCGCTAGACATAAACGTACCATAACGTTACGACTGACAATGTTGACAATGAGAACCAGATGCATCGTCCTAAAACAGTGTATTTAAACAGCACACTTACTATTTCGTCCTTTAGTTTGATCCATTGTATTATCTGTGTACGCTTATATTTGATACAAATGTTTTTGGCTAAGCGCTAGAAAAGGCCTTTGTACATGTAGGTGACGGTAATAAGTTCGTTTTGAACTGCATTTCTATATAAGATCATCTCTAGTAATTGTTCATTTAGCAAACAAGACATATATTAGCTATTTATATGCAAGAGAAATATAGTTACATATACATTTTACAACTAGATTTGCCATCACTGATGTTGTGGAGTAGTCTTTATTTACACCCTACGTCTACTGGGATGATGATGGGATAACATTGAGGTTGGGCGCCCCTTAACCCGTTTAAATTCCAAATGGTTTGTTTGCCACTGATCGTTCAAAAGTCTTCTCCCGAGTTTTATGTATGTGATCTGTCCTTGTGTGTCTTACTTATGTCGCGTGTGTGTGTGCGCGTGTGCGTGCGTGTATGCGTGCGTATTTGTGTGAGAGTGCTGAGAATGAACTTGTTTCTGTGTTCGTATGGCTGTTTTTTTGGTGTGCCCTGCTTGACCTGATTGTCTACTTTAAGTAGCAGACAACATGTTCTTTTTAATTTGACATCGAAACGGTCAACGAGCAAACTAATTTACCATTATCTTGCAAGTGTTTTTTTGCACGACTATAATTCAAAAACATGCTTCATTTGGCAAAGATTTTCGTCTTAAACTTGTGTACATCTCTTCATTATTGTGTTGACTATTATTTGCCCTTATAAGTCATTTGGAGATGGTTTTATGGAAAAAAAGAAACTATATGTTTTTAGAATATTACTCATTGTAGAATCAAGACAGTTAAAGTGCACACACATACATTAATTTGTAACAAATACCACCATCCTCAGCAAATCAACACCACAAATCAATTATAATATACCTTACCCAAACATGTCCCTTCTTTATCTTTAAAAACTGCTGCGGTCCTTCAAACGGCACATTTTCTCAGATACCTCTTGGTCGGCCGCTATTAAAAAAATAGTGCCCACTTCTCCAATCGGGAATAATCGTAGCATCTCGACCATTTCTGCGCAATAAAACAGAGTCTGAACATTTACAAATTATTTAACATGGTATAGGTTGAGGTGTTGTAAATAAATATAGATATAAGAACTGTTTTATTCAGATGATAAATTACTATTTAATATAAGAAACAGACATAAAAGATATGTATATTTTTCTAATATTACAATGAAGCTCGAATAAAAAGAGTTTGCATTTCAGAGATTTATTAAACTACATGTTATTTATTCCTTGTAGTAATTTTGCATTCAGTTGTCTGATAAATGACATTGGAACAATGGCTGGTATAATACAAAAAAGTACACACACCAACGGGCCTCCTAGTCAGCCCAATAACGTTGCACGGACCGCAGCCTCGGTCCGCTCAACAATAACTAACATGTTATAAATTGAAGATTTGTAAATAAATATAGATATTAAGATTATTTTATTCAGAAGATAAATTACTATTTAATATAAGAAAAAGATATAAGAGATATTGCAATATTAGAGGACATCCAAGTCTACCTTTAAACAAATGCAAATGGTAAATTTCGTGATTGGATGCTGGAATTATAGCGCTGAAAAAAAAGCTGAGTCAGCGATTTTTTAAAGGTCCGAGTGCCCTTATTAGTCCGGCCGTGGATAAGTTGAACCTTGCTTGGAGACATATACAAAATGTTTTTGCATTTTTTTTGAAGCTCAATATCTTCACAATAAAGAATCCGATTGATGGCCTTGGGCATGGAGGGTTTTGAGATATTTGAGATTTTCAAAATGGCGGCTGATACGGCTTCTCTCTAGAGGCGGCGACAGAGATAAAACATAGTTTAGGGTAATGCGAGATGCAATTACATGTTTGAAACGACTAAGATTCTTGCAAAACATGTATTGGTGTAACCGTTATTAACTATCATCACTTACATTGAGAAAGTGAGCATTTTGAGCATTTTGAGATCATGAAAGAGCGCTGAGCTCTCTTTCTGAACAATGACTTACTGGAAACAACAAACTATTTTGTCTTTAATTCTACTTAAAATATAATTTGTATAAAATAATGATTGAGATTGTTGAACTCGCGAAACGACTGATGCAACATAAACGCTGCGGTAAAAGTTGAGCTTGTTTCGCACTTCATTGTTGTTGTTGTTGCTCTACGTTATACACTCGGTTGGTCAATTGCTAATTCGTAGTTATGGCTTTTCTATGTTTCACATATATGTTACTATTGGATTTGACATCACTGATGTTGCTGAGCAGTCGAGCGGGGATAACGTTTATTTAAATTGTACGTCTAACGGGGTGATGATGGGATAAGAGTGAGGTTGGACACCCCTAAACTGGTTTAACCTCCCCCCCTGGTAGCGTGTTTGCAAATGACCGTTCCTTATATCCTTGACGTCGGAGTTTTGACAATTGACACTTACGCCTTTTAAAATTAGACCGACAATTATATGATAACAAAATTGGTATTGAATAGCTGCATGTCTGTTAAAGTGTCACGAACATTTAGTTAGGCATGAAATATGTTACCAATACCACGATGTAATGCGTAAGGACGGGGCACATCGTCACTTTCAAGTTCCGCAGTAAAATGCTGCTGGGGGATAGCAAACTCGGGTTAATCTAGACCAGAGAGGATTAGGTTTCATGTTATATAAGCCTGTGAATTTCTTGATAAACCACGTAAGTGCCATTTGGCGAATTTGCACAAAATTGGTTTTAGAAAGATGTATCGATGTTGTTAATAAACCACTATATTATAAGTTTGGCAGATAGGACTTACTTTATTTTTTTATGGAAACCGACGATGTGTGTCAAACTGTCTTATGCAATGATCCTTATGTGGCTCAGTCTGTTTTCAATATAATAAAAGGCAGGGTGCCCACCTTTCACAAGAGGTGTATACACAAATGTTCGGGAATCAACCTTTAGATTATAGATTCTCTCCGGCATATGTCAATTATTTGACTTGAAACTCTAAACAGTAATTAGCTAGAGTTGGTATATTTCAATTTCACATAATATTGTAATCGATACGTTTACACTACGTATGATTGTTAGAAATGACCTTTCGAGTATTTTGGTGCCAACATATCAAAGTGGAACTAGATTGTACAATATATAACTTTTTCCGTAGGAAACGAGTTTCGTCGTCGATTGCAAATAGTGTAGATCCAGATCAGATGGTCTCTTATATCAGAGGGTTTGATAAGGTGTCCTCTGATAAGGTTCTGCACTGTTTGCGTACTTTATCTGTTGAGCCAAAGTATATGTTTTTTTTATTTTATAAGAATATTACATGGTTCTTTAGTAATATTTGAAGTGAGCAGAGTCTTACATCATCAGAATGGAAAGGGTAACGCTTTAATCTAAGAAAGCTTATTAACATTGCTGGTTTTATGTTCGATATAATCATGAATTGAGATAGTCGTATTTGAATTTATGAAACTCGTCTGTTTATAATTTGGATAAGATATCAGTTTCAATTGCAATAACTTCAGCGAAGGTAGACATAATAAGTAATGAGCAGCAGGGCTCTGTATAACTTCTTTTTCATTCTGAACAGTAACCGTTTTGATTGATTAACACTGATGCTATTGAATCGGCATTGGAGACCCCAGTAGACTAATAAATTGGGCGATACGTCTAATATGGAACTGCACCTCAAATGATGCATTGGCAGTTTCAATGGAGTGACGTCTAATGAAATGTTATGCAAGCACGTGTTGTCATAAATAAAGTAATATTAAAACTATGTCGGTACGGTAGTCGCCTAAGTGCTCCATTCCAAATAATGCAATCCCATATCAGAAGACGCATTGAAATGGGGCGTCTGATCGAGGACTTCACTTCTTGCAACAAATTGCATTAACAGTTTTGGTAAAGTCAAAATGTATTCATCTGTACGCGTAATATTTTTCGTAAAATATTCGATCTGAAACTAATAAAAATCGACATAAAGAATTTTGCGTTATGTAAAAAGACATCTGCTAAACTGGCGGTGTTTATAATGGTATTTACTCAATATATATATGAATTGACAAATGCTATTTCAAAGCATTTACGAGACAATATGTAAAAGCTGACGCTGTATCAAGAATAAAGGGTATTTTACTAACATGTGCATACAATTGTTGCTTGAAACACGTTTCATCAATCGTATAATAGCCAGTTTACTTTTTTCAGTAAAATTCTTACCGCAAAAAGATGCATAATTTCATTTTAAAAAAATGTTCCATAAAAATAATGAAAAAAAGTGGGGGTCACCACCCTTTTTTCGTAGAAAAATTAAACAATACATATTTTACCGTTAATGATAAATGGACCTTTCAGGTGTATCAATTATAGAATGAGTCTATGTACTTATTATATAAAAATAACTTTTTATGACCTGATAACATTTGAATTATACCAATGAGTAAAACATTAATAGTTATTCAAGATAATTTAGCTATGTTATCAACTGTAACATTTTAAACATTTTTCGAGGGGAAAAACTCTATGTCAAATTACCCCACCCACTTTTCCTTACATTTCCAAAGGAAAGGAAATCAAGGCAACATATATGTTTATTTGTTTCTTCATATTATAACTAAGAATGAGCCTCTATATGATATGCATACAAAAAAGTTCACTCAACTCATAAAAAAGATAAATGAGGTACAGATAGAAACACTGTCCCCCAGCGTTGAGAGGGGTACCAGGCTATTTTTCTTCAATTTTCGTCCAAATTGTCAATCTTTAATTTCAAAATATATTTTGAATAGAAATATAGGCTTACTTTTATAGAAATAAGATTTTTCTTTTTAAAATATGGTAAAGATTTTTTTTTAAAAATGCATCTTATATACCACTGTCTTATCCACAAAATAGGTTATTGAAACCCTGCATTGGGAAAAACACAATTTAGTTTAATTTATGCATATTGTGACAAAAACATGTTTGCCGGAAAAAAATATAGAAAATTTGCAAATATTTAGTATCAAAATATTTTTTATAAATATGTGCAGAAAGATTTGCAGAGAAAACTATAGCAAACGTCTTTGAAATTGTGCTTTATCCGTTCATTGCCATATAGATAATGATCTGAAAAGTGAGTTACTTCCCTTGTTTGATAATCATCATTTGCAATAGACGCGCGGAAACTGCTTGTTTGAAGATACTGCTCTGCGTTCGGAAAGATAGCTACAGGTACTACCAACTTGAAGTCTTTGGATTGAAATCATTATGGAACAAATAATGTCTCTGTCTTGTTAATTTACGTTGATTTCTTGCAATTCTTAGTATTTAGAGCATTTGTTTACCTTTTAGAAGTCAAGAGATCATTGTCATGAAGCAGATTAAAATAACAAGCGTTTGTTGTTTTATCACGAGCGGCAATTGAACAACTATTTCGTATAATTTTCTTATTGTTGAAATTGTCTCTTAATTGGGGGAATTAGCTAATAATCACGTTCGTAGTCTAGTAGATGTTTCTACACTCTACTTCTTCAATATAATATACAATCACTATTACAGGTACCGGGTCAAAAAGGCCCAGTACCAAAAAGGCCCGGTCCAAAAAGGCCCACTTTTCTATACCAAAAAGGTCCACACTGCGATTTAATGTTGTCTTAATTGGAAATAATTTATGTTGTGTTATTTAGCAAATGTGGGTTTTTTAACATAGACTTATATTTAAGGCAGTTGCGAATTATGCTTCCAGTTAAGATACGGTTAGGACACCGTGCCTTCTCATTACACAATTGTACGATTATGACCTGCTGCCGAGGCAAGCTCCCCTGAAAACACCTTAATACAAACAGTCATGCTTCAACACTAAATTAAACAAAATACATTATGTCTGATATCTCAAAATTTTGTCGTTTTTTCTTAGCTGTTTAATTCGAATATTGAAAGAAATAAACACATTGCGGCAATATCTAAATAACTGAACACTCCCGACAAAGTTTCTAAGGCTATGCATATAT
>JAULCE010033560.1:0-13722 GCA_032359355.1 Macoma nasuta | reverse complement strand
GCACTGATACATGGGACCTCGGTTTCAAGTCTCATCCGAAAGACTGGTCCGGCGGGGGATCGAACTTACGACCCCTGAATCAAAAGTCGAGCGCTTTACCACTCGGCTAATCCACCGGTTGCTCGTAACGTTCAACTGTTTTATTTCCTACGATATTTTTATGTGTAGTTTGCCATAAAATCCCAAAATTCACGTCCGTTTAGTTTAAGGTTTAACAGAAAAAAACGCGTTTTCAATCGACCGTCTTTTTTACAGGTTCACTTTACTGGTAACTCTGGACACATCACATTCAACGAGAAAGGTCATAGAAAGAACTTCTCAATATTAATGACCGAAATATCCGGGTATTCAACAGAAATGGTAATTGTTTCATGTTTAATCCAAAACAAATACCACGATGGCGTTTTTATCAAATAAAATAAGTTCTTGACAGTGTTTTGAACCCAGTCTATTCTGGCTCACTGCATTCATGTCTTACATTACGAGTGCTAAAAAGCTCTTGAGATATATGGGAAATGTTATGCATCCCGTCAACGATCTTAAGTTATTATGACGTCGTATTTGAATTTCCGTTTAAAACGGTGAAATCAGATGCGAAGAAAATGAGTGAATAAATGCTTACTTCTTAAAATTTCGCTCATGTTTATATAATTAAAGTCTAGTAACCCGTTTTTTGATCATAATTTTAGTGATCCTTATAATCAAATGTTTAAGGTTACTCCTTCAGTAAAGGGATCTTAAAGAAACACCCTCGTACGATACTTGTAAAACATCAAACGATATTTAAGTTATATACTACACTATTTATAGTAACGTTTAAACAAAAAGATCATTGCAGATCGACGATTTACTACATTTTGTATGCAAAACAACATTTCCTTTAGAACATAATTTGTAAATGTGCAATTGGTTAATAAAATAAACATTTTTCATCTGGAAAAAAGCTACTTTATCTTGTTTCGTGTAATCATCTGATACGAGTGTTGTTAAAATTATCCACAGGTTGCAATTTGTTCCATGGGTAGCCATATGAATATGTATCAGACATGATTATGACTGTTTTAGCATATTAAACATTTTGTACACAAACTTACAGTTTAAAGAAGCAGACGCATAAGGCTGTGGAAAGGCTTTGAAACTTGCCTAAAAAATAATGCCATCCTTTATAACTTTGCTTGACAAGGTGACCAGAAATCATTTATCGTTGAAAAACACCTTTCAAACCATTTGGCGAGCTATGCTATTATTCTATCGTTTAATGAAATGGATTTACATCAGGTCGCATCTTTGTTAATTATTCAGAATGGAACTTGTTTCAGAAGAAACCATTAGTTAGGGAACTAAGCATAGCATAGATGACGCTGGATTATAATTTTATCATGTATCAAAAGATATTTCATTTCATATAAATGCATTTCAGATTGGGAACTGGACGTCAAACGTGGAGGGTCCATTTGAGAAGAGACTGCACTATCTCGGTCGTAGCACAATGGGAAACATATCACACCCATTTCCTCTGTCTGGAAGAGTAGCACAAGTCGTGACGATTATAGTAAGTATATGTACATTTGCATTGACCTTTACTCAATATTTATTTTCCAATTGCGAATGAAGATTTGTTTATAGGTCCTATATCTAGAGTCTAGTTGATTTTAATTTGAAATATGGGTGTCATTATACTTCAGGAGAAACCTTTCTGTATGTACAAGCGAGATCATAAGGGAAGAATTGGAAACGACAGATTCGAAGGGTTTGCCGTTGACCTTATGCAAGAAGTAGCATCTAAGAAGAAGTTCAAATACCAGCTTTATTTGGTACATGATGGAAAATTTGGATCAAAAAAGGACGATGGCAGCTGGAATGGCATGATTGGCGAATTACTGTCTGGGGTACGTGTTTTATTTATTCACACTTTCCCATGCACATTCCAAATTTACCAATATCAACACCATTATGTGTGGATGTAACTAAATGCTCTTTTAGAATAGATATTTCTTTAAGGTATATCTCTCTTCTAGTATTAGATACTGAAGTCTATTTTTAATACTTCAGTTGCAATTAGACAGGAACTCTTAACCGTCATTTGTCCGCAAAAGTGTGAGTGTGAGTGTCATCTATGTACAACTTCATATTTATGGTTATAGTCACCAATTTTCAAAATTTGTCCACATTATGTTGTCCTGTAAACATCGAAATGAGGGAGATATTTTACAGCAGCCAAATTGCATAAAAGATACCGAGTGAAGTTTCCTTGAACGTTTGCAGTAACTTGACGCTGGTTTTCTGACAGAAGACATCATTTACAGTCCAAAATGTCTTTCATATTTCAGAATGCCACCATGTCCGTTGCACCGCTCAGCATCAATTCAGAGAGAGAAGCTGCTGTGGATTTTACGAAACCGTTTATGACAAGATACATTAGTGTTCTTATGAAAGTGCCTAGATCAACAACTTCATATTTTGAGTTCCTTAATCCGTTACACCCTACAGTGTGGTTTTGTACTTTAGGGGCTTTTGTATTCGTAAGCTTTGTTTTATATATTTTAGAGCGCATAGGAAATGTAAGCAATAAGGAATGTCCAGCAATTACTGTCAAAGAAAGTTTTTGGTTTGTGTTTGGATCACTCTTGCAAGGCAGCACTGATGCCTCACCATCAACTCTTCCTGGACGAATATTGACTTCCTCATGGTGGTTCTTCGCTCTGATATTGATATCATCATATACGGCCAATTTAGCAGCATTTCTGACAGTCAAGAAAATAAATACGCCTATTAAGTCTGTCACAGACCTAGCCTCACAAACGAGAATTAAGTACGGTACAGTAAGAGACAGTGGTATAATGACATTCTTTAAGAATACCGATATCGAACATTTCTCAAAAATGTGGGCTCAGATGTTTGAGATTGAGCCTTCCTCAATGGTTGGCGACACGGAAGAGGGGTTTCGTAAGGTAAAACAGGGGAATTATGCATTTTTCTGGGATACTACTGTCAACAAGTACAAAACAATTGAAGACTGTGATTTTATGGAAGTTGGTCCCCCATTTGACCCAAAGGGCTTTGGGATAGGCGTGCCCCCTGGTGCCACTTACAGAGACGATTTATCAATGGCTATATTGGAGCTTAGTGACACGGGGAGATTACACGAACTTGAAAACAGGTAATATTACTATCTAAGTTATGTCTATTATAAAAAGTGTGATATTTTACTCATAGTGTGGTAAATACGTTAAACAAAGCATTGCCTATTCTTAAGTTACTTGTAGGAGCCAACTTATCTGGGTCTTCACTGATTGACTTTTTAATATAGGTACGCAGTGTTTAAAAGGTTAAGCAACACAAAGACGTATTTGTAACTTTTAATACAAAGAGAGCAAACATCCAATAAAATGTATCAATATTCCGCCGATCGGACCTGGAATGTTTTCAATTATTTTATAATAAAGTGTCTTGTAGGTTAAAAGCATGTTTATGTGATATGTTCTTTTTCCCATTCATATTTTATGTTTCTCAATTGCATTAACGCGAAACACAGTCAACTTGGTAATGCGATATTTACTTTTTTCTATTCGTTCTTAGTATCTCAATTGAAGGGGATTTACGCAAACCACAGTCAATCAGGTTTCTTAAGATTCTTGTTTTTTTCTTTTCAACAAAAATGTATGTATTGATTACAGATGGTGGGGTCAAAGGAATTGTCCAGATTATGCCAAACCGTCAACGGACGAGACGTCCGAGTTGCAGATTGAGAATGTAGCAGGTGTCTTCTTTATTCTGGTTGGGGGTGTCGCTGTTGCTGCTATAGTGTGCCTTGCAGAGTATTTTGCCAAACAGATTTCCAATAGTGTCAAAAAGGTACATTTTTATCGGGCACACGTTTAGCGGATATATGTTAAAGTATATCAAACTTTTTTGATCAAGGTATTCACATATGTATATATCGGTTGTTAATGACAGGCTATATCATACATAAATTGCCACATTATAAACACTGTATATAATCGTTTACCAGACATTGTTTGTATTTTGTTAGCTTTGAAGGCACACTTACTATATTATATTTACTTCTATTATTTTCAAACTGGAGCTTAAAAATTGACTTTGTAATACATAGTTTTCGTTTATCGGAAGGCACATAAATTTACTATATAAATTACATAACTATACATCATTCTTTGATTTTCTAAATATTTGTGTTTAATGATTATGTTCAAATATTGTTTTATAAATATAAGCTGCCCATTTTGATTCTGGTTAGACACCGATTCCATTTTTGGACATATAGCGAAATACCAGTCCATAATTTTGATAGCATAAGTGACCACTTTGCAAAACAGGTAAAGATAATGAAATCAAATAACTGATAGCTAGACATACTAGCGATTCGTGCAAAGATTGCCATTGTAAAATTGAATCAATTGCATTATATTGTTTATTAGCAAAATCACATTTACCGCAACTGCAATACTTAGCATAATTATTTGAGTTATCCCGTATAAAATATACAATTAACTACATGTAGATCAATGATTAATTCTCCATTGTTTTCAATCTGAAAACGCAAGAAACTATGTCGTTGAAATCAATATACTTATAGAACAAGGATTATTTACAATTATTGTATCCATGCATATTTATTTTATATTCCCCAAGGCACGAACAATTGTGCAACATATCCAATGTTTGCCAATGATATTTATATATACAAATTTGTATATCTTTATTTGAACGATAGATTTAAAGTTGTGATCGCATCGTTGAATCGTTACTAAATGAAAAGTTATGACATTATCAGTTATATTTGTGAGGCAAGTATTGACATATGTTATTGGAAGTAATTTATCTTACCTAGTTTACACGTAAGGCTATAATGATGTCAGACTAATATTCACACCACGCTTGAATTTATTTAATGCCTGATAAAAAACACAATGTCTATTGTTGTTAATATTTATAAGGAAGAAACTAGTAAAACGTCTCGCAGAAAGATGGAAAACAAATTAGGATCATGAGTGGAACTGTTTCAACATCTACGTGACTACCAATTTCAGAGGGCATTGATGCGTGGATCCTTTGTTGCTATGGATATATTGCAAACGCTTGGAAGAAATATGAGCAATGATGAGAGACGAGAAAATATTGACCATTCAACATAATGGTAGATGCACTTTGCTGTTGATCCAATAAAAACGCCTTCTCTCTGATCTTTCTTCATCTTCAGGCATCTAGGACGACCACAATGCATGAGTCCGAGCGAATTGTTACTTATTTCCTCTTAACCCATCAACTGCTTTCGATATATTTAAGATTTGTTTTAACCCTTTCCTTCTTAAGCTATATCTCGACTCATTCACAATGAAAGTAAGAGCTTAACAAAATTATTTCTAGAATAAATGAACCTTCCGATTTTGAATTATATTTAACCCTTTCTGCGCCATTGGCGACCCAAGTCGACAATGAAACAAGTGAAGTTCTAGATCAGTCGCGGCGTCTGATCAGGGACTTCACATTTGTGCTCAAAAATTGAAACCGAATATTAGGTTTCGGAAAAACAAAGTGTACTTAATAATTTCTATTATTTTTTTCGTTAAATTATTCAAATCATTGTAGGCTACTGAGCATTTGATCGTGATTATTCTTTCAAACGTTGCCGGTTACAGAGGCACTGAGAATGAGTAAATGCTTAAGAGGAAACATTTTCGATTGGTACTCGATTGATACTTTGCATTTTTATTTGATCAGCTTGAGCATTTATAATAAACTTCTGCTTCTTTTTTTCATATATGCCCTTGCATGCTACCATACTTCTAATAATACCTTTCATGTACTCTTTCAAGCGATTCACAATTTCGTTATCAACACCAAAATTGTAATCTTCTAGCTAATATGCACAGGCCTCGCTAAGAAACTTATATATCGTTTTAGGCAGGCAAGTAATTTCATATTGTCCTGTCAAACACAGGTTCTTTCCAATTCCATTAGCCGACACACCATGAGTAAACTACGAAGGAACCCTACGGCTTTCAGGCATTTTTGCGGCAGAAGATTCATGTACATAATAGTATGAAGCTTTCACATCACTTTATTATCGCGTGAGGACGGTTACTGGACATTCATTAACATAAACACTTCATAATGCAGAGTTTTTTTTAAAAGTGAGAGTCGAATAAAGCATGGTTATGTATTTAGCAAATGCATTTGTCCATCAACGAGAAAGGGGATTAAAATTATTTGAATCGTGTATAAAGATTTTTGCAGTGTTAAATTCAATGTAAGAGTTACACGTTTGAGGAATCCGTTATATCCTGCGTGCATGAAACTATGCCGACAACTAAATAACTGGGTTTTTTAAATTATAGTCGTATCTTGAGCTTAATGACAGCTTATAGGAGCTTACTTGACAAAATGAATATGTATTTAAATTGGAATAATATCTCGATACTGCATATTGTTCCAGGTGTAGAATTACTTGTCTGCATGTAATTTTATAACATTTTATTTTCACAAATACGAGTGTTTTTGCATGGGAACACTTGCATGTTGTCGCACATTAATGCACAAGTACCAAGGTTTAGTGCAGCACATAAACCTCCCGTTTCATACTTCCATATAAAGATGGACATCGAAACACTGTATGTTTATTTTATAATTATATATTTTATTCAGTGTATGCTGTTGCTTTGTCAATTTCTCGAATATTATGCAGGCTACAACTATAAAACATAATGATAAATGCTATACTGGCGAGGACCTCTTGTCGCAATTGTAAGCGTTCGACCATTCATGAGACATACACGGAACGTCAGAAGTTTATGCGGGACATTTATTGCTCATCGCCCTTATTTCTTATGATACTAAATTATTAAAAAAATAGTTTATGCAGTTCAACTTTGATATCAAAAGATGAAAGATTGATGAGCAGCAAAATTATTCCAATTTGAAAGCACTAGCAACAGAAATATTTTCACAATAGCTGTGTACAGCTTTGTACAGCTTTTCAATTCAATTGATCGCTCACTAAGTATTACGCTAAACCAGAGCTCCAGATAAGCGTGCTCATACGAAACATTTTTGAAACCAGTATTTATTTCTTCACCGAAACCTATGGAGTAAACGTTCGTCAGAATCATTTTGAAAAGACGACTGTAACAAGTAGTCATTCCATAGGATTTGATGAAGAAGAAATGATTTTTGCATTCTACATACGCACATTAGTTGGAGCCCTGCTATGATAATCATTAACAGACAAGGCATGAAAACAAATCTTGTTGCAGACTCATTGTATAGACACTAAAATTGATGTTAAACTTTGAATACATTGCAGAGATGAATTCAAACTAAGTATACAACCATGATATGTATAAATAATTGTAGATTCAAAATCAAATGTGTTTTAATTGGTTATATCGTTCCCAAATGTGTAGGATTACGTCATATGCTAGTTTTGGACATATGCCTACCATTCAGGTGAAAATAGCGGATATATAGGAAACAAAAATACCATGTTTTTATTGTTTTAAAGCATTTTTACGAGTAAGTGTTTCTTTTCCATAGTCGTTGTTTAATGGTCAACTGCTACATACTCGTGAAAGTGTGTTTCTGTGAAGTGAAGGGTAAAGGAACACTTGGTCTTCAGATGACATTTATTGATTTTAAAGCCGCTTACATTTTACTCTTTGCACACAAGCGGCATAATTTATACATTCGTCGCTCTGAAGGCAAACAGTTCTGTTCTAGGACAGACTCGATTACACATCGAATCAGATCTAGAATATAAACTGTTTGAGAAATGTTATGTCTTTAAACACAATACAAACTAAATTAGTTCCAAATTACTAGACCTACCCATGTGTCACACCTATTGCTACAATAAATTATATACACATTTTTTTCTAATTTCAGGAAACCAGTACCAGCGTTAACGATAAGGAAAGAGAAAGCTTCCTATGAGTACAGTCTGGACTGATTTTGACTTGATTGAAATTAAATCATGGACAATAATATCCGGCCACTTACAATCAGCTCATATTTAGAAATCTGTTCCGCTTTTAAGTCGGTTGCTTTTAGGATTACTTCAGAAACATTCTATAATTAAATACGAACAGTATATACATCGGTTCTATTGATAGTAATCGCCAACATATATTCAACAATCTAAAGGCATCGATTCTAAGGACACTTAGCATTTATATATATTATATGCTTCTGCATTATGTTGAATCATGAGTTAAAGGCAGCGCATCCCTTATGGGCTTGGAATACCCGTCCAAAGTTTTCGAGGTCGGTAATGATTGACGGTTTGTAATTTTTTTACCGTAAACAACAGACCAGCATGAAAGAAATATCGACCTTGTGCGATATTGGAAAGGAATCACCCAAGCAATACTCATCTGGAAATGACCTAAATAATTAGGGGCATTATATTTAGATAAGTGTAATTAAATATTCTGATGCTTACCACGTCAATTTCATTTTGCTAGGTAAAGGCCCTTTTAGACAGCTGATAGATTCATTATAGTGATACTGTCATGTTTGCACATGGATTCGAAAGTGCGCTCTGAATACCTTAAATGAGTTATCTAAGTTAATAATCTATGTACTTAGCGAACTTTAGATATCATTAAAGTTTGCATAAGTGGACAACTTTTAAAATTATCATCAATGTAGTACGCGATAACCTTCTGCATTTATATTAATAGCATCGTATACTTTAACACCAGAACATCAACAAATTAGTAGCGCTGTAATCTTGAAACCTTTCAAATAATATACGTCAGAAGTCAAATCTGACTATATTGCAACTGATAAAAGTACGACTTGTTTCGAATTGTCTGAGGAAAACATACGGTAATATCTCGTGAGAAGTAAATGGTGTAGACGATGATCAGATATCACGTCAGCGATGTGGCGACTGGTCTGGGTCTATGCTAATACTTATATGTTATATTAGCCTAGCGGGACCAAGTTTTGACCATGAGACTGAGAGTGTTTTTTTAACATCTGACTGATCAGTTATCTATACAGACGAAGTTTTGACACATCATATGCTTAATAACGATTTCAGGTTTTATGTTGAAGGTTAAAGTGGCACTTGATTTCAAAAATTCATTGGGGAATTCTACGATACAGACAATTTGATTTGCTGATATTAATATACATATATTAGCAATAATTTTGGGGATGAAGGAATTTTTTCAAGCGGTCCACGTCCAGACAGTCGGATTGTAAATCAAAATGTTCTCTTGGTTCTTGCTGTCATCAGTTAAATATTGTAGGTCACTACAATCTTAAGATGTACGATTGTCTTTTTTAACTATTTTATCCACATGCTATTATAAGAATAATCCACAAGAAGTGAATCTGTTAAAATTGTAAATATTGGAATAAGAAAAATGCCATTTTGAACTACACTGATATCATTGTAAGAAACGGAGAATTTGCTACAATGTGTTCAATAGTCATCCATTACAGGGTCTCAAAAATACGCTTCTGTAAAGGAATGGGTTGACACATCTTAGTCTTTAGTTCAAATCGTACAACATTCAGTTTTGATACAATAGACGTTGTGAATTACTGTGATACGTAAATGAAAGTCTCTGTTGTTGTATCAAATATAATAATTGTCTTAACGTGTATGATTCGTGTTTATCTATACGCGTGTTACATTTATAAGGCAGCAATGAGCAGAAAGAGAAAACATTCCTTTCAAACAATTAAGTTACATACTTAATATCTCAAATCATATTACTCACAATGACTTTACAACCGACTCATAGATTTAGAAAGTGGCCGTTTAACAGTACCGGTATCAAATAATGTTTTTAAACCAACCATTTGGAATGATTCGCACTGATGTCATCTGTCCACAGTATTGTCATGCAGGAGGTCTACACTATCCCCGTCACTGCCTACCCCGAACCAAAGTGTCATATGCAAACAGCTTAGATCCGGATCATTTTTTTGCCAATAGTTAAGTTAATCTATGAAGTGCTTACGGTAGTGAAGGGGTTAAGGATTAACGAACTTGTATATCCCGGAAGTCTTCTGATACAATGCGATGGCATACTGTTACTTACGCTTAGTCTCAACCTTATTATTTTAAATGTAATACTCGACTTTCCGGTAGACCATAATGCTTTGCGGCATAGTGGAATTCAGTTTATTTTCGCTTATGTCAAAACAAGTTTATTCACCAAACCCCTAATCTTCTTCATCAAATCCTAATGGAATGACCAATCATTGGAATAATCTTTTCAAGACGATTCTATGAATGGTCGCTCCGTAGGTTGTGGTGACGAAATACAAATAAATTAGCGTTTTAAATACGCACATTATCTGGGGCCCTGAAACCGGAATTCACAATAACCGCAATGCATTATGGTCTACCGGCATAAGGCGTATTGAGTTGCCACTGCAATAATTTCTTAACTACCAGTGCAAGTTTCCATTTTATCACTGTCACTAAAATCTTAAGTACGGCTGTAGTGAAGAATGGGTCGATATCAAAATTTGAGATTGAACAAAGTTTCACTGCTCGATAAGTTTAATAAAAGCGGGACCAAGTAGCAAAGATATAATAATTCGATACCTTACTATTCTCGAGTATATCGAAATACTTCAACGTAAGGAGTGCTATATAAAATGTACCTGAATTCATTTCCTTAGCTGTATCTGTAGGATGTAGTATCTAGTGCAGGTTTTGTGTATAAAGTTTTTATCTATTATATACCATTTCAAACTACTAGTGTTGTGCAAACATTTAGTGTGTTTCATGTCCAATTGTCCGAATTTCTATAGATTACATTAATTTTGTATCTTTGCAAGAATATGTGGTTCTGAGTAAATGAAGATGATGATAGAACGGCCACTACTTAATGTTTTAAAAGCAATTCTTTTTGAATGCATACTCACGTAGTACTCATATAATATTGCATGTAGGTACATATATATGGTGATGTTTCTGTGTAAGCATACACTATAAACAAAAGTGTCCTTGTCGAGTACCCTGTTAAGTTTGATTTTTAACAAAGAATATACCATTCTTCGTTTAATCAATATTGTCTTTTTAACTCTTTTTGCGCAGTATTTGAAAGTGTCGGTTGCAGAATAATTAAGATCAATCTTTATGAAATATAATGATTGTTGACTTCAATGCTTTATTCTTAATAACGAGTAAGATTTAAAGAGGTATGCAAATAGCCTTGGTCCAGAAGGGGATACACGCAACGCATGACATGATCAGTGATCTAAACAGTTTTACATTCAAATTTGTTTGAACCCCTTTCCTGGCAAAGCAATAATCGTTTGCTTATATGTCTTAACACTGTCCGATTCGGTAGTATGTATATTACTTTCAAAAGCTTTGATCCTGAAAAGAAGCCGAGTTACTCGGTGTCTGTTCCGGATAAAATCCTGTTGAACACAAAATATGATCGTTGTTAGCAGGATACGATTTTAATATCAAACGTAAATTGAACATGTTGATAAATTGTTATGTTACACAGCGTAAGGGATGGATGTTAATATTGTTTTTACCCTTAAAGTTTCGCAAAATTGTCGTCTGTTTCAATTTGAAATCAAAATCAACCAACAATTACATTTCTAAGTATAAAAAAACTTAGTTTCACGTGGCAAACGGTAAAGAAATGGATCAGATTCCAAGTTGGTCGGCGAACGAAGTAAATTGAAGCTATTTGCATTTTTTCAAAGCGTCGTGAAAGCTCCCTTTCACCGCCGTTGTCTCCTAAATGCGCCGTTGAAAATAGTGCAGTACCAGATCTGACGCCGCCTTGTAAGGCGTCGGCTGATCTGAGACTTCACAGTCTTGCAACAAAGTTTAGTACCGTGTTAACAGTTTTGGAATATGCATGAACTATTTAATCATCTCTGTTATTTATTACGCTAAATTATTTTATCTGAAACTAGATACAACCGACAATTTTAAAACTTGGCGCCGAAAGGGTAAATATATTGTAACTATAGTTAAAGTAACCTCGTTTTACTTTTTGTGGCATCATGTTTGCAATAGAAAATCAATGACATGTTATGTTGAGAACTTAAGAAATGAAAAACACTATTTTAGAATAAAAGAATTTAACTCTTCGAATATAGTTTTGGTTTTTACTCTAGTGGAATCACGCATTACGTCAATGGTGTTGTAATTAACTAAAGTTTAAATAAGTTTTCGTCTATCACCACGTGTGTGCTATTTCATTTTTTTTTTCAAAAATGGCACATACGTGAATTAAGATGATTTTCGACAAAATGGTTCATTTACATTATAAAGATTACACGACTTTGTTTTATGTATATGAATTTGTACTAACGATAACAAAGTCTAAGTTTATGTATATATGTATCATGCACATTTACAAGGAAAACGAATCAAAATTAAAGTTTTTTCATAACCGTATATGATTTACCTTGGCGTGATTGCAAACAAATCTCACCCTGATCAGACAACTCACGTGGTGTCGCCTGATCAGGCTTACTCTATCTGCCTGGCGAAAGTCAAATAATCGATGCAATGATAATAACGTTGAGGTCACCAGCTGAACGAGAATGGCTGAGTTTAGCACGATCGCAACTCGAGACGTTTAGTGAAAGCCAGGCCTGGTCCCGCTTTCACAAAGCGTTTTAGTAAAATCTTAAACTTAAGTGAACATTTCAAATGCATATTTCCAATTTGTTTTTAATTATATTTCAATGAAACTTTGCATGTAGTATTTTGTGTAAATAAAGAGAAATCTGCTTTTGAAATTTTCACTTAAGTATAAGATTTTACTAAGACGCTTTGTGAATACGGCCCCAGATCATAAGCTAAGTTACTCTTCGGCTGATTCTGATGTGAACTGCTTATTATTTTGTAAATAAGGCAAAAGCGCAAACCCTAAATATCCCGCTGATCACAACTGTAGTCATGATAGTTATGTTTGCAATCAGCTTGGATCTAGATCAGATACCAATAACTCTGTGGAAAATGAACCACTTGCTTTTTACAAGGAACCGCACTCTTTCCTACAACATAAGAAGTAACAAAGGCTGGAAAAGGGTTTAGTACTGGTTTTGGATCGATATTGTTTCAGAACTTGGTGACACTTGTGTACCTTAATAATTGTATCTCTATAAAACATTATGTATTGACCACTCATCATCACAGAGCCATTTTGAAGAAATGATTTTCATGAGTGGTCATCACAAAGTTTAGTGGAGAAATGCAATAATTTAGTTGGAATCATGTTTAAACTTTTAACACATTTCTCTAGGTCCTTGAAAAGGGTAATCTGTCAAAATAGGCAAGGTCGTGTGATAGTTTAACTATGTGAAGATTGTGATTAATTTCATAACACTTCATCAAATATAATATTGGGGTTATACAGATAAGATGCGTATTCGAAATGCAAATATCTTTATTTCTCAACCAACCCTATATTGTGACCATTCATTAGAATCGTCTTTTCAAGACGATTCTAATGAATGGTCAAAACATAAGGTTTGGTAGAGATATTAAAAAATTGATTTGAAAAGTTCTTTTTTTCTGTTTGCTTATAATAACGAATGGAGTCCTGTATCATTCTCTCTTATATAGAATTAAGAATTTGATAAGACATTTATTTAATTATTACCCTACTTCTTTGTTTTACTCGCTAGAAAGTAGTTCTCATGTATTGTCTCACATGACTGGCTTAAATCTTCCTGATTCAAACAGTTTGGATCCCAATT
>JAULCE010033449.1:845-13723 GCA_032359355.1 Macoma nasuta | reverse complement strand
CCGAGCTTGCCGGAAAGGGCCGAGTAGTTACGATTGGTACGAGAGGTAGTACTACCGTTGGTGAAACGGGCCCCTGAGTCGCATATGGCGCAGGTGGTGAAAGGTTTTGATCCACATCAAAAAGTTCCAATGAATTATTGATCCAGACCAAACATTTTTTTACAGCCGACACTAGATATGTCGAAATTGGCAAGACTTTCAAAATATCAGTAACTCGAAGTTTGAATTATGATTAACCGAGTTCGAGATCACGAGAGTCAACTGAACTTGCATATTTTGCGGATATACCTGGGTAGTTGATGTAAAATTTGTATTGCCAGAAAAGTTTATATTTTCTATGTTAAAAACAGTAAAACCTGGATTTAAGCGGCCACTATGCATTAAGGCAGGTGTGGTTTTTAAAACAGGTGGTCGCTTAATGCAGAATGAGAATAATATAGAAAGCTCTCAAATGAGCTTTGTGTATTACTTTCATTCTGCATTAAGTGACCACCTGTCATTTATAGTCACTAGTTATGGTATCTTATTTTGTGACCGTTCAAGGTAGGTTGAACTGTATATATCTTTAGATAAGTTTATGATTTGCAACAATGAGAATTCTATGTTTGCGGAGATCTGAAAAGTCATTAGTTATAGAGGCGCTAAAAAGCGTTCTGTGGAGGAAAGGGTTTTAACGATCTAGCTCTATTTGATGCCATTAGATGGCCACAGCGGGATATCTCCCCTGAGTGTATCAAGTATCGATGCAGTAATCCGAGTGTTAATGAGTTGCATACTACCAAATGGATCCAGATCAGTTGAAGGCCATATCTAGATCAATCCAAAATAGTTCAATAATCGGATTGTACAATGTCATAAATAGCCATATACCAAATGGCGACGTGGATCTAGATAGGATTATTAAGTCCGTAGCCTGCCCTATTTTAAGTTTAACATCTACCAACACAACAATGTCAGAGGACAACTATATCAAATATGGATCCAGATCTAACTGCTCGTTGTTAAGGACACCACTATTTCTAGATCTTTTTGCAATTTGATTGTTTAATCAACCCTTTCGCCGCTGTAGTTGCCTAAATGTGCCGTTGCAAATAGTGCAGTCCCAGATCAGACGCCGTCTTTAAAGGCGGCTTCTGATCTGTGACTTCACTTTCTGCAACCAAAATTATTCCCGTGTAATTTGAACAGTTTCGGAAAACACAAAGTTTATTAAATCGTCTGTTATTTTTTCCTTGAAATATATTGTCTTTATCTATTCACAACAGACACATTTAAATATGGCGCCAAAGGGGTTAATCTGTGTTATATACTATCATGTAATAGTGCTGTTACTAATACACTAAAGTGAAGACTTGAACAGATCCCTGGGCTACCTAGCGGTGTTAACGAAGGCCGTCTTAGTAAAGTCTTCCATAGATCAGTTATTTTATTTCAGTGTTGTGCCTATAATATTGTTCATGTGCCAGATGTAGGGTTGAACTTGTAAAGATGGCTGGGCTACTTAGTGCCAAGTAAAATGGATCCAGTATCATACTTTTCGAACCTCCATAAAATTGAGACTTGGCTTGGTTGATTTGTATCAAAGGGCAGGTAAGTAGGTTGTGTATAAAGGCGGCACGTTGGACTTGAGAGAGAAGATCATGGACATCGCTAGAGGACAATTTTCCGCTACGGTGAGTCCTTTTTTCACACGAAGGGAACTGTTTGTAAGCCGTCTACAACATAAGCACTCGGTGTCTGGATAAATAACTTCCCCACTTGTGTTGTGGTGGAAGTCGAAATTCAGATACTGACCAATCTTATGTCGCAAAAATGTAGTCCGCTGAATTATCTGCTTAATCTTTTTAACCTTATTCGATTTGCTTGAAAATTGGTGAAACTGTTGCCCAGTTGCCAATCAGCTTGGATCCGGGTCAGATGCCGAGTTACTCGGCATCTGATCCGGGTCCATGCTTGTTGACAATATCCTTATGGTCGCGATCGGCAGGAAAAGGGCCAATGAATTGGTATTGTTTTAAAGACTTTTAACCCATTATGACTTTATAGCTCTAAATAAAATGTCTGTTTTCATTTGTGGCACGTTGAAACGGAACGACGTAAACGTGTACATGATTGATAATAATTAACTAATAAACAGCTAGATCGACTATAGATAGCTATAAACAGTTGATCTTCAAATTCAAGCATGCATTTGATTTATTTTCTTATGCCCTTCCCTGCTTCTACTTTTGAACTGTTTTGATTATGATACATATTGAACGACATGTACATTGACTATTGTATGTGCCATCAGATGACCTCTTGAACTATAAGAACGATGACATTAGCTATTAAGCTATATACTCATATATTGCATGGAAGAATTAATTTCTGAATTGCAGGAAACTTTGCAACCTTTTCAACTGTGGTGTTACAATACAGTCGAACTAATGGTCGACTTCGGTTAGCTCGAATTAATGCTTGTCTAATAAACTATTTATTGACCAAAGCATAAAGGTTTTTGTTGCGTAAGCACATATATTAGTTGCAGGGAGTATTTTGATAAGTCTTAATTACCGGAAGTTCGAATAAAATTCAAACTTCCGGTAATTAAGCCTTATCAAAACAGTCCCTGCAACTTCGAGCCAACGAAGTTCGACTGTACATGTAAATGAGCATCGACCAGGTAAAATGATCTTATCGTATTGCAAAGAGTGTGGATCAAGACTTACCGTTCATCTATTTTGCAACGGCCGGTCAGGGTCTACATTGTTTACATAGTCAACGGTCATCACACAATAACTATGGTATTTATGCTGATTAAGCATACGTGAGACACTTTGGCTCAGTTTGGCCTCCTCTTTATACAGTACGGTATTTTCCATTTTGCCAAGGGTGACTTAAATGGATCGACAGCATTATCTGGAAATATTGATTTGAGTGTAATGGAATATGTGGAATTAGCTGGACATGGTATGGTGGTGTGGTCTCTTTAAAAGGGTAGCAGCTTGAAGCAGCTTTTTAAGCATATCTTTCAACTGTGGAGTTAAACAGTTGCACAATAAACCAGTAACCGAAAAGGAAATAATCTGATATAAAAATCAAAATATTTAGGCAAAAGGCACACTGAAATTATTTTTTTTGTATTTGCGTTTGGAATCATTGCAGGAGGAAATGGAGGATTTGCTCATAACTAGCACGTTTAATTTCCTTCAATGTTTCCATAGCCATCAATTAAAAGGATGCAAAAAAGTGAGCAAATGAATGGATGAGCTTCCACTGGGTCACCCCTTCACTGCCGGAAACAAATATACACAAATCCAATAGTGTGTCTGCTTCATTTTTAAACTTCACAGATTCACTTAATAATGTTATAGCAAAAATATTGGCCAAGCGTCAAACAGCTTGGATCCGGATTAGACGCCAAGTAACGTGGCGTCTCATCCGAATCTAAGCTGTTTGTATATATAGTCAACCTCTGCTTTATTATATATGGGGTTTATCTTCTTGAAGTTTCGTAGTTTCAGCAGTTTTGCCATATTCAGGTAGTATGCTGTTTGTGATGATAAACAATCCTACAGTGTTGGCGTCCTTCAACATTTTAATACAATTGTATGGTACTCCTCTATGTTACCGTATTTCTAGAGGATTTTATTACATGCGCTAGTTTATTCCAATTTTTTATGGCAGTCAACGGCGTATTTTTTCGGACTTTCTTCTAGAAGTTTTGTACATCGGCCGTTTACCTCATACGCAGGTAGTATGCTGTTTTTGAATGATGCAACACTTTTTCGGTGTTGTCGTCCTTCAAAAACGATTTTCTCTTACTCCTCTATAAATCCATATCTATAGAGGACATACGCGAGTTATTTTTCGGAATTTTGGTAACATTCAACTCACGGCTTTTGATCGACTTCAAGAATTTGAAGTTCCGTACTTCAGCAGCTTACGTCGTATTCAGGAAGAATGTTGTTTTTGAATGATGCAACACTCCTAAAGTGTTGTCGTCCTTCAAAAACATTTATATGGTACTCCTCTATAAATCCGTATTTATAGAGGACTAGTACGTACACGAGTGTTTTCGGATTTTTGGTGACATTCAACATCAACTCACGGCTTAGTTTTGTTGGACTTACTTCAAGAATATGAAGTTCCATACATCAGCAGCTTACATCGTATTCAGCAAGTATATGAGCTAAAGTGTTGTTGTCCTTTAAAAACGTCTCTATGGTACTCTTCTATAAATCCGTATTTTATAGAGGAGATAAGTACATATGCGAGTTTATTCCAACGTTTGATATCGTTATTGGTCAACGGCTTCTTTTGTCGGAATTTCACCTAGAAGTTACTTACACCAGTACTCACAATTTTCGCCATATTCAGGTAGTATGCTGTTTTTGAATGATGCAACAATCCTTCATTGTTGTCGTCCTTCAAAAACATTTATAAATGAATATGGTACTCCTCTATAAATCTGCATTAGAGGTTAGAGGATTTTATTACATACGTGGGTTTATTCCAGTATTTCGTGACAGTCATCGCCTGGCTTATTTTTCTCGACTTTCTTCTAGAAGTTCCGTACGTCAGCAGCTTACGTCGTATTCAGGTAGTATGTTGTTTTTGAATGATGCAACAATGATGCTTCAGTGTTGTTGTCCTTCAAAAACGTTTCTATGGTACTCCTATAAATCCGTATTTATAGAGGTGATAAGTACATACGCGAGTTTTTCAAAGTTTTGATGACAGTCAACTTATGACATTTCTGTGCGGACTATCTTCAAGAAACACGCTTTATCAACGGTTTTACATTATTACCGGAACTTTTTGTTGTTTTTTAAGGCTAAAAATGGGCGGTTAGTATAATCGTCTTGATAATATCGGGTAACTATGTAGTTTCTAGATTATATAGAATTTGCATTGGCTATTGTGGAAGGCCCCGGCTTCCAAAAAATGCCACAAACTGAGATTGTGCTAAAATTATAAATTTGAACATTGCATAATCTAATTCTATTTTATTGCCACTATACTAAAGTAAGTGTTGACTGCTAGTGAAACATTCACCGTTTAACTTGCAGGCAGAATAATAGTGCATCAGCATTTAAATTAGGTCAACATCTGAGATAATTCAGAAAGAATAATACATAATAAATTGGTGAAACAATTATATCTAGGCGAGGATCTGGATCTACACAACTTGCTTGTAAGTCCAATCATACAGAAGTCTTGGTCTTCACAATTATCTGGACTCTTCAGTCATGCTTAATATTTATCATTTGGTAAAACAATCTTATCCAGGATCTGGGTATACACAATTTGCTTGTTTGTCTGATCATGCTAGAAATTTATCATTTGGTAAAACAATCATATTAAGGAACTATGTCTACACAATTTTCGTGTCCGTCTGATCATGCTAAATATTTATCATTTGGTGAAATCAAATAGTCATATTCAGGATCTGGGTCTACACAATTTGCTTGTTTGTCTGATCATGCTAGATATTTATCATTTGGTAAAACAATCATATTAAGGAACTTTGTCTACACAATTTTCGTGTCCGTCTGATCATGCTAAATATTTATCATTTGGTGAAATCAAATAGTTATATTCAGGATCTGGGTCTACACAATATGCTTTGTTGTCAATTTATTTCAAGAAACTTTTACATCCCTTGCTTCCGCCTGCAGCCATGCATTGGAGAGTTAGAATCAAACAAGTCAAGAAAGTTACATGGTATTAGAATGTTGTACACTGTCTATATTTGTTCAAAGCTTCTTCAAAGAAATCCTGTGATGGTCAACACTCGCAGACAAGTCGATGGATGATGATTTCTACGGACCTTGCTTCTGCCTGCAGCCTTTGGGGAGTAAGAATTTAAAGAAATTCAAAAAAGGTACATTGTATTAGAATATTATTTGTCTATATTGTTCAAGCTTCTTCAAAGAAGTCCTGCAATGGTCAACACTCACAGACGATATGGATGATGACCTACAGCCCTTGCTTCTGCCTGCAGCCATTGGGTAGATATAGAAGCAAAGAAGTCAAGAAAGGTGCATTGTATTATAATGTTGTTATTTGTCTATATTTTTCAAGCTTCTTCAAAGAAGTACTGTACTGACCAACACTCACAGCCGATGTGGATGATAACCTACAACCCTTGCTTCTGCCTGCAGCCATTGGGTAGATATAGAAGGAAAGAAGTCAAGAAAGGTACATTGTATTAGAATGTTGTTATTTGCCTATATTTTTCAAGCTTCAAAGAAATCCTGCAATGGTCAACACTCAAAGGGGATTTGGATGATGACCTTCTACAGCCCTTGCTTCTGCCTGAAGCCATTGGGTAGATAAAGAAGCAAAGAAGTCAAGAAAGGTACATTGTATTAGAATGTTGTTATTTATCTATATTTTTTAAGCTTCTTCGAAGAATTACTGTAATGATCAACACTCACAGCCGATATGGATGGTAACCTACAGCCCTTGCTTCTGCCTGCAGCCATTTGGATAGATAAAGAAGCAAAGAAGTCAAGAAAGGTACATTGTATTAGAATTGTATTAGAATTGTAACAGGACTGATTAAAAACTGTGGCCCGTCCAGGGCCTCCGGCTTACCATGCCAACACTACCACTGAACTACCGAGCCACCCGATCGAGAACTCACAAAATTACCACCAGTTACCTGTACCCAGCCTGCAACACTACTCCCCCTTTTTCTCTGAGATTATCCATGAATCTCCCCCGAAATCAAGGGTATGCACACAGTCCGAATTTAAGTTCGGTGCCAACTGTTACAGGACTTGTAAAAAACTGTGACCCTACCGGGACTCGAACCCAGGGCCTCTGGCTTACCGTGCCAACACTCTTACCACTGAGCTACAAAGCCACCAGATCGAGACACGCATATGTTCCACCAGATATACCTGTTCCCGGCCTGCTACAGAATGTTGTTTTTGTCTATATTTGTTCAAAGCTTCTTTAAAGAAATCCTGCAATGGTCAACACTCACAGGCGATATGGATTATGACCTTCTACAGCCCTTGCTTCTGCCTGCAGCCATTGGGTAGATATAGAAGCAAAGAAGTCAGGCAAGGTACATTGTATTGGAATGTTGTTTATATTTTTCAAGCTTCTTCAAAGACTTACTGCAATGGTCAACATTCACAGGCGATATGGATGATGACCTACAGCCCTTGGTTCTGCCTGCAGCCATTGTGTAGATAAAGAAGCAAAGAAGTCAAGAAAGGTACATTGTATTGGAATGATGTTATTTGTCCATATTTTTCAAGCTTCTTCAAAGATTTACTGCAATGGTCAACACTCACAGGTGATATGGATGATGACCTACAGCCCTTGCTTCTGCCTGCAGCCAGTAGGTAGATATAGAAGCAACGAAGTCAAGAAAGGTACATTTTATTAGAATTGTAACAGGACTGATTAAAAACTGTGGCCCGCCCAGGTCCTCCGGCTTACCATGCCAACACTACCACTGAGCTACCGAGCCATCCGATCGAGACCTCACAAATTTTCCACCAGTTACCTGTACCCGGCCTGCAACACTACTCCCCCTTTTTCTCTGAGATTATCCATGAATCTCCCTCGAAATCAAGGGTATGCACACAGTCCGAATTTAAGTTCCGTGCCAACTGTTACAGCTGGGACTTGTGAAAAACTGTGACCCTACCGGGACTCGAACCCAGGGCCTCTGGCTTACCGTGCCAACACTCTTACCACTGAGCTACCGAGCCACCAGATCGAGACCCACATATGTTCCACCAGGTATATACCTGTTCCTGGCCTGCTACAGAATGTTGTTTTTTGTCTATATTTGTTCAAAGCTTCTTCAAAGAAATCCTGCAATGGTCAACACTCACAGGCGATATGGATGATGACCTACAGCCCTTGCTTCTGCCTGCAGACATTGGGTAGATATAGAAGCAAAGAAGTCAAGAAAGGTACATTGTATTGGAATGTTTTTTATATTTTTCCAGCTTCTTCAAAGACTTAATGCAATGGTCAACACTCACAGGCGATATGGATGATGACCTACAGCCCTTGCTTCTGCCTGCAGCCATTGGGTAGATAAAGAAGCAAAGAAGTCAAGAAAGGTACATTGTATTGGAATGTTGTTTATATTTTTCAAGCTTCTTCAAAGAAATCCTGCAATGGTCAACACTCACAGGTGATATGGATGATGATTTCTACGGCCCTTGCTTCTGCCTGCAGCCATTGGGAAGTTAGAAGCACATAAGTCAAGAAAGGTACATTGTATCAGAATGTTGTTAAGTGTCTTCATTTGATCATAAGCTTTCACACACAGATCCTGTGAATATATTTCATCTAGTAAGAAGATGGATGATGCCGATATTCTGAGGGCGTCTCTTATAGGTTTTACTCTCTGAGACAGTATTGTAGTATAAGTTTGGCGATGACTAGGTAATTCCTGGTGGAGGAAGACCCCATTGGCTGAACTGTATCTGCGAGTTCATTCGGGCATTTGGCTAGAACCACCCACCTTCTGCAAGTCAACTGGAATGCTTCCCCACATGGAAATCGAAACCAGCCAGTGGCCAATATAAAGCCTAGTATATACAGTTATGAGCTTAGTAATAGTGAGCCTAAATTTGTAACCGCTCGGTTATGGACAATCCATTTAATCCATATTTTCATTTGAATTGGCAGTTTGGATGGGGTAAATTGTATTTACTTGTAGAGAAGTTTCAACCAGATGACTATGACGTTATATGAAGAAAGAGTGGTTGGTGTACAAGGACAGAGGACACGTTTGAATATATGGCGGTAAAGGTGTAACCCTTTCCTCAACAGAAGCGCTTTTGAGTGTCCCAGTAATTGATGGCTATTGAAAACACTGTTGGCAATGGAGCATTTGCTCGGAACGAGCAAATGGTCCATTTCCTACAATGATATCAAAAACGGCATTTTTCTTTCGCCTATTTTTACATATTTTCAATATATTCTTTACTTTTGGGTGGTTCTAAAATGCTTGTGGAGGAAAGGGTTAAATATGGCGGTAAGGGTTTAAGGGGTTGTGCAACACTATAACTATATCGTGTATTTTGTTGTTGTTTTTGTTGGTTTTCACGTCGCTTTGGCTTCGATGGAAAGTTGACAAGAACCGGCTTCCCCACATAAATATTTGCACCCCTGGCGAGACTCGAACCCACAGTGGTGAGGGACCAAAATATTGCAAGTCAAAGACTATAAGCTAATAAGCTGCGCAAAAGCCCCAAAGTTTGTAACTACAGTCGAAAGTGGCTCTATCCAAATCAGTGGACTTTTTTTATTAGCTTGAACCAGAAGTTTAAATTTCATTCGAACTTAAAGTAATTTCTACCAATAAAAATATCAGGGTCTGCACTGTTTGCAATCTTAGAGGACATCCAATTCTACCTTTACATGAATACAAATGGTAAATTTCGTGACAAGATGCTTAAATGATAGCGCTGAAAAAGCGCTTTTTTAAGATGTCCGTGTGCCCCTTTTCGCGCGACGTGGCCCATATCTGCATCAGTGGTAACGCATTGCTCAATACCACTTCATATTTAAAGATGCTGTTTGATTTTCAAATAAGATATTTGAGATATTCAAGTCTGATTGAATTAAAATTGTTTGTATTTGTAATCAGTCATTCATCATGGAATATGACATCTCTTGTCTGCTTTCACTACTCATTTCTTGCTGAGATTGTGCTCAACTCAAATTTTTAATTTGAGATATCAACACCTTAATTGTTATATTGCTACTGAGCTGAAATCTTGACTGCCAGTGAAAGATTTCATTTTTCACTGGCAGTCAAGCTTTCGGTGCATAAGCAGTAAAATTGAATAAGAAATCCAAAGTTGAAATTTTGAGATTGAGCAAGATCTCAACTCGGGACATTTTGTATAAGCCGGACCTGGCCTTGAATTCACCAGCCGATTCTCAGACTCGAAAGCCAAGAATGATCTCTAACCCTTGAGTGTGGCGCCCAGCTTCAACCATTCTGGTAGAAGCTGGTCTTGGTACCAAACAAAAAGGTTAGATATTATTATACAAGTCTGAGAATTGGTTGGCGAACACAAGGCCTGAGTCATCCTAGACTGTGCTGAACAGAATTAGCTTAGCCATGGGTGGACGGATCAAGCCCCAAGTCAAGGAAGACGTTTCATCTGAGCCTGAATCGTGATCTAGTCCCAGTAGGTACGTTGAGATCTAGTCCCAGTAGGTCACACGTTGACAGCATTTATATAGTTACATCAATGCATATCTCTTTTGTTGCTCAGCTCATTGCATTGTTATCCCTTTCCTCTACAGACTCGCCTTTTAGCGCCTCTGTAACTGATGCCTTTTAAAATCATAGGAGATTGTATCAAGCAAATGCTTAATTTCCTACAATATCAATCTCAATACAATTCAAATATGGCATCTTTCTATTGGCTTATTTCATATTTTCCATACTTGGGGATTAGTTTGCAAATAGCTTGTGGAGGAAAGGGATAACCTCTCACTTTATAAAGTTGAAGATATGTAGGAGGTCTATTTGTTGGTTGATCTGTCGATTGGTCGATTGTTTTTTTGCTTTGATCTAAAGCTGCAAACTCCTTGACAGATAAAAATACACACATGGTCACCATGACCAGACAATTTGTTGCATATCCTTTGGAAGACTAACGTAAAAACCATAATTGTAGTACCCTTTGCAATTAGCTTGGTGCTGGATCAGATGCTGAGTAACTTAGCGTCTGATCAAGATTCAAGCTGTTTGACACTCAGATTGTACTTATTCTACCAAAGAAAGTTAAATAAAATATATGTAAATATGAGCAGACAACAATATAAGAATTTTGCTCTCTATGGAAAGAAGGGTTAATGTTTAAGAGTTAATGACTATTTTGCTGATAATGTGCAAATGCTCCTTTGCAAAAAAATGTTTTCAAAGCTCTTCTGCATAAAAAACCATCATTTCTTCTAAGTATTCTTCCCTTTCATCGGATGCTTTTAGGTTGGTTGTGTCAAAAAAGGCATGTTACATAATTATAATATATATGATAAGTCTAAGGAAAGAAAAAAATAAAAATGTTCAAGCCTTAACCCTTTCGTAGCCAAATTTAAAATGGTCGGTTGCAACTGGTTTTTGGATCAAGTAATTTAATGAAACAAGTACCAAAAATATCTTAATAAACTTTGGGTTTTCTTAAACCCAAATATTCCGACTCAATTTTGTTGCAGAAAAGTGAAGTCCTAGATCAGATGCCGCCTTAGAAGGCGGCGTCTGATCTGGGACTTCACTTTTTTGCAATTTCGACTGGAGTCGCCAATGGTGGTGAAAGGGTTAAATACATAGATATTCCCTTTGCAGCCTCTATAGCAGGTTACTATCGAAATCAACCGATGACTGAAAACATCGTAGGAAATGAAGCATTTGCTTATAAAGAGCTAATGCTCCATTTCCTACTATGCATTTAAATGCAATTCAAAAATGGCATTTTCTTTTGCCAAGGTTTTATTATTTTTCATCATATTTATTTCCTTGTGAATCAGTGGAGTACAGTAAAACCTCTCTGAACTGGAAATTCTCTAAACTGAAAATATGACTATTATTTTTAAGTGGGTTTTTTAAGACAGGTTATCGCTTAATGTAGACAGAAAGTAATACAGAAAGCTCCTATATGAGCTTTCTGTATTACTATCTGTCTGCATTAGGCAATTAACCACCTGCATTTACAACACATCAGTTTTTGTTGAAAATGTATCCAGTTTTAAGAGGTTTTAATATAATCTTATTCCTTGTCTTGCAGGTGCTCCTGGAAACACCGAGATTAGCAGTTCAGGATTTCAATGTTGAGTATGTGCATCAAAATTCTGGATAGGTAGGCTAGAGTTTATTTTTATGAGACCTTTGCTAAAAACAAAGGATAAAGTAGGAGAGATGCTATCCATTACCCATTTAATGTAAACGTAACGTAACATAAAGGAAATGTAAAAAACTATGGGAAAAAGATAAGTTTTGGGCATATTCTGAAGATTTCATTTCTGTAATTGTCAAAAATGTTTGGAGCCAGACCAGACCTGGAGCCACACTGAGTTTGCTCTGTTTGCTATCGATCTGTTATGCCATGCAAACTGGTTCTAACTCTTAACAACCACAGGATGCAATTTATTAACGGCATGGCGAGGTTTTAATCGACTTTTGTGGTTATAAAAAGCATCTTGAGGTTCTAGGAGGGTATGAACAGGTTCATAGCCACACAATTGCTTCAAAAATGTGTTTACTTTTGATTCCAATTTAAAGAGTGCATGTCTGGTTGAAGGACTGTTGCATTTTAATTCCACATTTCTAAGGATATAAGGTCAACTACATTGCAGATGGCTCATGTATATTTATGTTCTGAATGTCAAATGGTGGCATCACACATATCATCCATCCTGTCAAAACGGGTCCCAAGCCTATTGTGTAACTATATGAATAAGTATCTTGGCGGTTTTTCTGGATGCTCGACGCTAGAGCAACAGTTTTAATAGGAAAATATTAATCTTTTCCTCCACAGAAGCGCATTTTGAATCAGTTGTAGGAAATGGAGGTTCCATTTTCTACAATGATTTCAATACTATTCAAAAATGCATTTTTATACGCCTGTCTTTTGACAGGACGTATTATGGGAACACCTGCGGCGGGCGGGCTGCGTCCACACATGTTGTCCGCTCATTAAGTCAAACAGTTATCATCCAATCTTGACCAAACTTGGTTAAGATGTTTGTAGGCATAATGACTCGGCCAAGTTCGATAACCAGCCAAATCACTCGAGGGACTTTTGGATTATGGCCCTTTAATTATCCAAAATTTGTGAAATTGGCCTTGTCACCTCACTAAGTCAAAGAGTTTTCATCCAATCTTCACTAAACCTGGT
>JAULCE010033338.1:0-13724 GCA_032359355.1 Macoma nasuta | reverse complement strand
GTAGTTTATTTAAGACTTCATTAGAATTTTTGATTGACCAAAATAGATTTATACCTGAATTCTGATAAGCCTTGTCAAAATAAGATTTCACGTGATCTTTTATTTTAGTAAGACACGAAGTTAATAGAATTGAAAGTTTAGTAGTGGTACGTGAGCTAGAATTTGCAATAAAACGGGCTTAGTATGGTTTCTTGTGGAGTTTTGGTATCCAGTACATAGTTGGGAGCTTATGTAGTCTTATTTATATGGCAAAAAGTGAAGTCTCTGATCTGGGATTGCACTATTTTGCCGCATTGACAGCTAAAGTGTTAAAAAACTGGCACTTGTTAAGTTTGTATATGCTAGGACTATTTATGACAGAATGTGTGATAGCTTTTTCAAAAAGATAATATCTAAATGAGATGTCGAGTAAATCGTTTTATTTAGCCTTACTCCAAAAGCCGCCTTCCGTGAGTGCCTCTGTAGACTACTATTGGAGATATTGTGAGAAATGGAGCATTTGCTCATTACGAACTTACGAGAATTTGCTCTATTTCCCACATCATTTTCAGTATATTTAAAAACAAGTTACTTTTCTATAGCCAATACATTCATCCTTTTCATCAGATAATTGCCTTGTCGATAAGTCTATAAATAGTATGTGGAAGAAAGCGTTAACAGGTTCTAATGTCTCTAACATTCTGATTACGTTTTTTTCATAAAGGCACTGAAGATAGAAGATTCTCGCAGAAGACTGTTTTATCTTCATGTTATATCTTAATAATGTTTGATTTGAAACAAGTAATTGATGGAAAATGTGCAATTTACAATTCTCGCAATACAGTGTCTAAACTTATTTAGAGAATATTATTTTTGATAACTTCACTATAATGGAATTTGCATTCAGACAAAAGCCAGGATGCCACATTTTATCATTTTAAAGTCATATCAAGAATTTGTAGGATACTACAATGCATAGGAATTTATAATGATGAAATGAACACAGGCAGAACATCACCAAAATCGAGAACACGTGTCTGCATATGTACAGATGTAGCTGCATACTAAATAACTTTTTTTACGAAAGGTGTAAATATATTTGTTTCATCAATGACTTCGCCAGCGTGATATATCGTCATTTTACTCGTATATTATTTATATATTAGTAGTGGTAGAACAGTGCTACGTACCGTCACTATGAAAAGCGTTAAATAGCGACGTTATAAGCGTTTAGCGCTAATACTCGTCGCATTGGAATTTGTAATATAAATAGATCCTTACATTCGTAGTCTTCGTTTTTTACAGCTTCTGATAACTCGTTTTATATTGTCAATATATCATAACCACTCATGTGAGATCCTCTATATACATCTGAATTGCTTGTATTATTGTTTGAAAATGATACATGCAAACGTTGATCAATAACATTGCAATACATACTATCACATCAAGTTTCATAGTAAAACCGTACATCTACTTTCTTATATCTTGCATTTTGCCTATTGAATATATTTTGCTATTTTTAATTAAACGCGGATGTATTTTCCTTAATGAGTATTGCATAATCGATTGTTCTGGGGAAAAATACTTTGTACAAGATGCACTTTCACATGAAACCCAAATTTGCCATCATATGGTGTGCTATCGAAATGATTATGTGCCCAGATTCTTTTATATGTTCATCTCTATAGGTATATGACTGTGATCTTACATAGGGCTCCAGATAAGCGATCGTAAACCAATTTTTGTTCCGTTCAAACTTTAACATTTCTCTTCCATCCTCTATGTTGTATCAATTCATGAGAATCGTCTTGAAGAGGAACTTTAAGGGATTTAGGCGTGACTGTATTTGTGTGACCATTATATTGTTAAAATTTCTAGTTTATGGGTCACCATCTTCAGGCAAAAATCGTAAAAAAATATACATTTGCCCCAACCCCTTTTTGTCATAGTTGTGGGCTGCAAAGATACCCGTACTTGAAAAAGTTAAGATTGTGGGAAGATGTATCAAAATTCCGGATCTCGCTAGAGCTCAAAACGCTATAATGCCGTTATAATTGATGAAATGACCCTCCTGGAGCCAACCACACATGCTTAGGTGTGTGTTATAGATGGGCGATATTCTTGCTAATTAGCACATTATGTAAAATGCTATTTTAAGCTCAACCACAAGAAAGGCAACTGATAAAAAGGATAAATATACATCTGGAGAGATGAAACCGTTGATACTCAATCTGTCCAACTTCTTGTACAGTACATTGCAATTTACACTATATGTTTATCATAATGTGTTCTCTTATATATGTAACCGTTAATTATAATTATCTTCCATTACTATGCTTAAGCATGTATAAATAAGGATTTAATGTCTTCGAATTATACAGCTTTTTGATAGAGTATTTGACTCAAATCTTACCGCTGACTAGGCAATCACATGATATTACAACTATTTTCGGTGATAGATTCGCAATGATAAAATCATCCACTAGGGAAATAATGTCTGGCTAGAAGTCGTATTGGTTACAAATGCCGAGAAATGAATATAATCAAGCACCATTATCAGAATTTACAATGTACATTATGCAACTTAATGTGACGGTATTCGTAAAAGAAGAGCGTAATAACCGGGAATGAAAGCTATATAAGCTTGACAAATTAAACATAAATGGCTATAGATGTTATATTGCTAAATGCGAACCGTCGACACTAGTCATGTCACAATCGGGGCGGGGCTCTCTTTTTATACTAGTAGTTACTCGGCATCTCAATCGAATCTAAGCTGTTTGCATATGACACTATGGTTCGGGGGTAATCTGTGAAAGGGTTAAATGCTGAATATTTATTTAAGACTTCGCTCACTATGAATATAACTTAACAAAATCACAACATTTGCTGAACCAAAGTTGTTCTTTTTCTTAGAATAATATAGACTTTCGCGCGATAGATGATATGTACAAACCGTGCATACCCGGATCATAGAGCTTCTTCTGGATCCCCTGGTCTTCGTCTTCACTAGTTGCAAAGGACGAACATAGATCTACTTGTTTCCTTACTCGAAGGGTTAGCGGAGTAAAAAAGAAATGAAATATGCTCATATTGTGTTAGCCGAGTGAGAGTTTTCACTAGATGAAATATATGATTTTGTCGGACAGTGAATAGGCGTTTCCTATGTATGTACTAAACGGTAATGTATTATGTTCAGACTTGGCGGCGCACACTAGTGAAGCTGGTCGCGGACTTTAACTTATTGGTGGAAACTCAACTAGCAAATTGAACTACATACATTTAAAATTACGCGATTGAACCGATGGTAAGCCTTCTTGTTAAGTCGAAGAAAATCCATTATCCACCAGGTTAAGTGTAAACATCTATCTAGAAAATGCCACTTTAAATGGGTATTATTCCATGATACTTTCCCTGTCCTTATATTCACATATTTATGTAGACATATTACAAAAGCTACTTATAATTTCAGTCGCAATACATAAACAAGAAGGTTTATGAGAAAACTCTATGCATAGACACTTGTCCTGGTCTTCGCACAATGTAAACTAGATCTATTCATCACATTACTTGGAACTCCGGTCACTAAACAGGAACAAGCTGGTTTATTACAGATCTTTGCATCGACTATTTTCCTTACCTTAACACATTTTTAACGATCTGTTCAGCATATTATCTGAAAATCCAGTTGCATCACAGAAACAGTCTGGTGAACTGGAGATTGACACGAGGAGCAGTTAAATATTAAAGCACTGCTCTCACTGCGCTCCTCAAACTGATATTTTTGTTTAACCCTTGTCATGCTAAGCGCGACTTTATTTCGCGCTAGTAACCTTTTTTTACTAAACATCTTTGATCCGGATCCTACTCCGAGTAGTAACTCGGCATATGATATGGAAACAAGCTTTTTGACATCTAGACAAGTTTCATTAATTTTGAAGCAATTTGGACAGTGTTTAAATAATGCCATATACTAGAGTTTGAGCAGGCGACACTTTTTCTTAGGGTGATAAGGGTTATTATTAATTGCAATACCACTGCTGAGCATTGACAGCGAACACTTGCTTCTTTGCTGGCGATTTGCATGTAGGCATTATCCAGTTATGCAACAGGTTTCAAACACAACATATAAATATACATTCTTCTTCACATTTGATTGACATTTCAATTTCATGTTTTCCTACACGGTGTATCAATATTATCGTAGATACCATTGACTTTATTAGCATAAGATGGTGAGCATATTGTATAAAGCTAAATGTATATCGTTAGTGTCGCGCAAAAAACAGTGCCCCTTCGGCAAACTGGCACATCCGTTGTTTTTTAATGACTTTGCGCGACACCAAACATAAATATCATTACATGTTTTTCCAGTGAATTATAAGTTGCATTCACCAACGACTGTTACGTATCATTCAGGAGATCTGTAGTGAAGTGTATTGAAGTGTCTCCGGGTAACATCTTAAATTCTCGTTGAATTTTATTTTATTCGCAGACGAGAATAAAGGCAGACGACATTTTTGGCCGAATTGTATGGGTTAACAAGATTATCAACCAAATACAACGTGCTGCGCTTGCAATTTTAGTCCTGTGTCTACAATATATCAACATACTCTTTTGTAAAAGCCGTCATATACAGTCAAAATGCAGGCATATTTAAAGAAAGCATATAAAGAAAACATAAACAGATGAAAGGAAAATGCCATTTTCTCTAGAGTTTTGAAAATCTTACAGGAAATGAAGCCTTTGCTCATTACAAACACTTTTTACTTTCATGTTTGGATTTGACCATGTCGGGTTTCTCATAACTTTTTTACCAACATTTCTAAGATTTGGTAAACAATCCTAAGATTTAGGCGGAACGCTTAAAAATGGTAGGTCAGTAAAACGGTCATTGCATGAATTTACCATTGCAACCAGAATTTAAAATTGAGCAACTGTTTGGAAGCTGAATAATTTAGATAGCCTAAACATAATCTTAGATACGCCACATGCATTTTCTTAAATTGTAAAATTTAAGGCAATATATCTTTTTTAGATCCGGAAAATTGGCTATTTTTTAGTGCTACTCGAATATTTGTAAGTAAAGATCAGAGATATCAGGAACTGCGTGTGCAAAGAATAGCTGCAGTAGAATTATATGAAATACGTACGCCACTTCTCATAGAAAATTTTCGAGATGCTTATTACGTATGTACGTTTTGCTAAATTGCCTGACAAAGTGGTATGCTAGATAATTTGTTTATGTCTGTGATAATCAGATGAATGCGAGGCTTTGTCATGTCATGGGTTATATTAGGTCTAGCTTCACACCACTTTCCAAATTCGGATATTTTCTAAACCTAAAACCTTCACAAATAGAGAGTACATGTATGTCCAAACTCAATTTAAAGCTCCCTGTCGACACTATTTGCCGGTGTGATGGATACTTTTGAACACAACGTATTTAATATCGAAAAGTATCAACTTGTCTGACACTTAGGATGAATCTCATCCTGCCGCCAAAAGATTAGTCCGCTGATTTCTCGTCTGCTTGATCTCTTAACATTTGGTGAAACTGTTGCAGTTACTCGGTAATAGAAACGATGACTTGTAAACTGGCTTCCCGTGAAACTTTTACAGGAAGTGGTTGCATTAACAAACGAACAGCTCTTTTGTTGTTATTTTCCATTATTTAACGAAGCTTTTTCATACTATATTTCAACCATAAAGTACTACTATCGATACTTCTTACCGGTATGTCTATTTCTTGTCAAAACAATTCACTATACGAAAGAACTGCAATATTTATATCGAGGGTTTTAATAAAACAGCCGTATGTGCCAACATATTTTGCTGCGTGATAGTTACAAGATTTATGCACCATTGTCGAATACGGAAGTTCTTAAGTTACGGATCTCTGGAGTTTTGGTCTCTGAGAAAATGCTCCATTTTCTACAATGTTTTCAAAGGTCATCTAATACAGAGGCATCAAAAGGCGTATTCATGGAGTAAAGAGTGAATTTTATTGCCACTGCAGACAGTAAGGAATTCATTAAGTGTTCGAACTCGTGTGTTGTGGCGACGAAAACACAATTCTTAGGATAAACATTCTGGCATTATCAAGTTATGAAGCAGGTTTCACAATCGAAATATAAACATTCATTGTTCTCCACGTTTGATTGACATTTCAATGTCTAGTTTTCCAACACGGTGTATCAATTTTAAAGTAGATAACATTGACTTTACAGCATAAAATTGTGAGCATTTCTTTATAAGACTGCATGTATATCGTTCGTGTAGCACAAAACAATACGCAAATGCCACTTCGGCAAACTGGTACATGCGTATTTTTCAAGATCTTTGCACGACACTCAACATAAATAGCATTACACGTTTTGCAGTGAATTTTAAGTTGCATTTACAAACGACGGTGTTATGTATCATACAGGAGATATGTATTGATGTGTCTCTCCGGGTTACATCTTAAAGCACATATGCACGAAACACTTAAACATGCAGACAACTTTGATCCATATCTGACGCAAACACAAACGGCGTCTGATGTGGATCACTGATTTTTAAATCTCAAACACGTTCTGGTAAATAGAAAAGAGATTTCCGGTTCTTTTTTTAGCAGACGAAAGTAAAAGCAGACGACAATTTTGGCAGCATTTTAAGGGTTAACAATCAAATGCAAGGTGTTGCCTTGTTATTGTAGTGCGCTCGTCCTGTATCTACACTATATCAACGTTCTCTTTTGAAAAAGCCGTAAGTATGATTTCGCTAAATGGCAGTTTCAGCTTATGTAACCCATTTAGGCATATACAGTCACATTTCAAGCATCTAGTATAAAGAAAGAATACACAGGAGAAAAAAAATTGCCATTGATTCTATAGTTTTTAAAATCTTATTGCAAATGAAACTTTTGCTCATTACAAACACTTTCGAATTCGGATTGGAATATGCCGAGTTTCTCTATTTCTATTTTTCACCATCACTTCTAAGATTTGGTAAACAATCCTAAGATTAAGCCGGAGTGCTAAGAATTGGTAGGCCTGTAAAAATGGTCTTTGCATGAATTTGTCATGTCCAACAAAATTAAAACAATCAACAACTGTTTGGATGAACAATAATTGTGATAACCTTACCATGATCGAAGAAACGTCTCATGCATTTTCGTAAATTGGAAATGTAATATATCGAAAATTGGCTAAGTCTAGTTCACTCGAATTTTAAAATCAAAACAGATCAGATGTATCAGTCATTGTGTTGAAAAGAGTGTCCGCAACAAACTTATATAACATTTTCAACAATTATTTGTGGCAAAAAATAGATTTGGATTCCACATCTCTTTTTTATTTCTATTTAATTAAATAGTTCATAATGGTGTCAAGAGTGTGTAGTTGATATGAAACATTTTTGTTTATAAACTCTGATGTGTGATGAACCACTAGAACAAGTATTTCATTTTTGGCAACATGTCCAGGCATCTATCTTTAAGGGAGATCGTTTTCATGCTGTATATACACATCGTTTATATGTTAAAAGTGACAAGCAGTTCGACAAAGGTAGTTATTTCATAACACAATTCGAAGTAAAAATGATGAAACTATAGTTTCTGATATATCCGAGCGATCACACTTTGGTATAAATGGGGTAAAGCTAATGACAACACATGTAGATGTTGAGTGCGCATTTGTGATACCAAACAACTACGTTAAGCAGTATATTACGGACGGGGCGCAATCCTGATACAGAACAGTGAAAACATTGTTGTCGCTCGTGAGTGTAACGAAGATATGAAATACGTAGCTTCTCAAAACAAAATTCGGCATGCTTATAACGTATGTATATTTTGCTTGATTGCCTGACACAAAAGTAGTTCGTGTCTGTGATAATCAGATGAGCGTGTGGCTTGATCAAGGTATTGGTTATAATATGCATGGTTTCAAAAACACATTCAGAACTGAGATCTTTTTTAAACCTAAAGCCTTCTCAAATGGAGATTCTGTCAAAACTCAAATTAGAAAACAAGATTTTACACCATTTGCCTCTTTGATAGAAAATTTTAAACACTATGTTAAATTAAAAATAACAGCTTCTTTTTTAACACAATTTTATAGCGAAAAATTAAATTGTTTGGCGTTTTGGATAATTAAACCTAAGCCTGACGCCAAAATAAATAGTACACTGATTTCTCGTCTGCTTGATCTCTTAACATTGTTCAATGTGTTTCAAATTTGGTGCTAATGCTGCCTGAGTATCACAGCTTTGTTCCGGATCAGAAACTGAGTTACTCGGCATCTAATCCGGTACAAAGCTGGTTGCCAAAATCACTATGGTCTCGCGATAAGGGATAAAATATTTCCCATGGGTGACCAATAACTTAATAACGGTGCTATGTATATTATAGACAAGGCGAACACCTTCGTGTACAACAGAACATCATTAAGTATTTTACATATCGCTTTCATTTAAAACCATGTAAGTGTCATGTTGTAAAATAAGCACTCACGTGGTTTTGGAGAAAAACATATCAAAGTGTTGGTAAATAAAGCACGTAAATGTCATTTTGACAAATTGTTCTTAAATGGATATAGACAAAATTATCGGTGTTCCAAGTCCACTTATGTGCCATTGTTTAAAAATGGCACCTACGGTGGTTCAGATGAAAACCGATGATTTGTAGATGGCGTCCCATGAAATTCGTACACGAAATGGTTGCATTACCGAACGACCAGCTCTGTAGTTCTTCCCTTACATTTCACGTTGCTATTTATTATATTATATTTCAATCAAACTTAACTTTTAACTGCAGATTTCTTTTGCAATAGTACTACCACTGATACGTGTTGTGTCTTTTTCTTATCAAATCAATTTATAATGCGAAAGTACAGAACTATTTATATCGACGGTTTTGATTGAAAAAACAGCCGTTGCGCAAACATATTTTGTTGCGTGATAGTTACATGATTTATGCGATATTGTCAAATACGGAAGTTCTAAAGTTACGGCTTCCATTAACGAAATCATTGCTTCATGCATATTGGATTGTAGAGACGCAGTGTCCGCAGGGTTAAGATAGAAAGACAATACTCAAGACATGCACTAATTCATAGCCTCCAAACCTATTTATTTTAATAACTCTATTCAATGAATAATGCAAAATCTAGGGATATGGATCTGGAGGTTAAAATAAGAGTCTTTCAACCTATACTCTACAAGCTATTTTAAACATATCCACAATGAAGTAATCTGGTGAAAAGAATAAATATCCAGGCAAAGGGAAGCTTTCATTTTTGAGTTGTATTAAAAACATGGTAGGAAATGGAGCACTTGCTCTTTATGAGCAAATGCTCCAGGACCTGCCATTTGTTCAACACTTATCAGCTGAAAGCCGCTTAGGTAAAGGAAAATGTTAAGCCTTGGTGAAGTAAGCAACCAAGCAGACGACATCGTTTCGTGCTAACAAGAGTCAACAAAAACAAGTTCTTCATTCATAGGAATATCGAGATCCTGACGTTTTGGATATACATATTTCGGTAACCCGAGCCTTCTCTGTCCACAAGCCAGCCCTTCTCTGTCCCTTCAAGCTTGTGAATATATTATGAATATATTTATTAACCTATCTGAACCAACACATTTGTTTTGTAAACCATTATTACGTTTTAACGGCCAATCCGTTTCAGAGTAAGTTATAAATATATATAAATTCCTTCATGTACAACAGTCTGCTGTCACGTGACCACACCGTACTAAAGATTTACAAAACAAATGTTTCGGTTCAAATAGGTCAGGAAATATATTGAGTATAGCATTATAAGCTTTGAATGTTAATCCAATGAATATTTACATATAAATATTGATTTAAAGCTCCTCTCCCGCGCGGGTGAGGAAATCCTCGGGGTTTTACTATTTAGGGACAGATAAGGCTCGGGTTAATATTTCGGATACACAGTCAACACTGTATTAAGAAACCATTCAAATTTGTAAGAATGTGTGGTCTTTTAGACAAGTTGTCGCTTGATGCAGCATCCTTTAATGCAGGATTGTATATAAAGTATATGAGGGTAACTAATTGTGTCAAGTATTGGGTTGTATATCAACTCTTATAAGTTCGTTTCCTACTCTGAAATAGTTTCAAGCTTTATTCAAAGAGTTATGATACGTGCTAATCAAACATTCTATCAGTGAACGAAGAACTGAAAAGTCGGTGTATCGTATCATTTTACCGGTAATATAGTAGCTTTCAGTGACGCCTCTGTAGCAAATAAATATTGAAAGCATTTTGTGAAATGGACTGTTTTCTTATAATGAGCAAATTATTCAAATTTCTTGTTTTTCGTTCTCTTCGATAATCTTCCTATTCATAATAAACTAAAAGTAAAAGTTACAAGAAATCGTTATTTCATAAAAATCAGAAAAGATTGTAATTTTAATCGCAATTTGTTTTTTATCGAAATCTCAAAGTAATTGATAACTGAAAGTAATTGATCAAAAATATCTAAATATGACACTATGAAATGAGAAGGCAGTTACAATTCATTTTTATACGTAGTGTATACATTGCGTGACTTTCCCGTATAAACATATTGCATGAGTCTGTCCTTAATACTGCCGAAATGTGACCTGTCACTGCTAGCATGTGCAATTTAAGGTTCGTATCATATATATAGGAAATAATTCCGATTCACATAAAGAACGTCTAAATGACCAGACAGTTGTGAAGCATCAGAACAACAGTATATCGGTTTTTCAGTCTATAAAATAGACAACAAGAAGTGTATACACTGCATAAAGTCATTGTGCTAGGCTGCGCAATAAATATGCAATACAAACGAACCCAATTTTCATATTTACATGCAGAAGGTCATGAAAAGGATATGAAATAAATTGCATTACGTACTGAATGAAATAGGTTACTAATTACCAAAACGGATATTGGTCTGGGCACGCTATATTTTATTTCTATAATCAAAAGTATGGTAACAGCAGAATCCATGTTGAGCATTTACAATTGTCTACTTACCTTAAAGACTGTCAAAAGCAGTCGTATCTGTCCATATATAAACTCGGTTATTTGCGTGGATTTCCGTTTTGTATCGCACAAGGTTGGTAGGTTGTCAGACAGTTCCGAAGAAGTGTTAAATAAATCTTACGAATAATATGACCTCATCAGACAACTTATGGAACACATCGAACCCATTAGGTGAGTTCTAAAAATATGCTCATAAATATACTTTTCGGATACAAGACAATTTTAGAAAAGTATAACAGCTTTTGGAACTCCCAAATCATCATTTTCACCAGATTTCTTACTCAGGATATGACTTATTTTCTTTGTAAATACTATTGAATATAGAATTATGTATGTACACGTGATTTTTTTTAAATATATGTTCAGAGTTGAAAAGTGAATATTTATCCGACATTATTATTTTCGGAACTCGTTATGTCGAGGCTAGCGAGACAAAGACTTAACCCTTTTGCGGCCAAATTTAAAAGTGTCGATAGCTACTGGTTTTGGATAAAATATTTTAACGAAATAAGTAACAGAAATATTCAAATAAATTTTGGTTTTACCGAAACTTTGATATTCGGCCTAAATTTTGCTGTAAAAAGGTGAAGTCCCTGATCAGACGTCACCTTCGAAGGCGGCGTTTGATCTGGTACTTTACTTTATTGCAATGATGATGTGAATCGCCTTTGGTGGTGAAAGAGTTAACGGAGTTCGAGTTAACGAAGCTCGACTGTATATGGAAACAAGGGCTTTAATGAGTTATTGCTCTTTTCTAGACAGCTACAGATACCACCTGTCTGATCACTGTCATCATCTCGAAGGCATTCACGATGCAGAAGATAATGAGGTAATACTGTTCAAAGTTGGTATTCATAAACAATACGACACCCTTCAAACGATTTGTTTTGGTGATATGTGTCCAGTTGATGGAAAGGTTCCGGAGAAGGGTGGCGAAAACTGTATAGAGTAAGCCCCAACATTGCGTTGGTATGATTTAAATCCTTACTGTTTGCTAGTAGAATTGTATTGAAACTAGAAGAGAACGTATTGCTGGACACACCACATACAAAACAAACAGCCACCCGAATAGCACTGAAATTTACATATTTCTTTAATAAAAGCGTAAACTATGATGCACTACATGATGACATAGCAAACAATTTTGAAATGTACTGCATAACCCTCGAACGTTTCTAAATACGCTATCCTCTTTAAATAAAGAATTGATTTACGTACGAACTTACTTATTTACTTACTTACTAACTCTAAATAGATACGCATATTGACGCCTCTTTAGGAGATAACTATTGGCAACATTGTGGAAATCGAGCATTTTATTTTGCTCCATTTTCCACAATATTTTCAAGGCCGTTATTTTTGTTCGTTGTAGATAAAAGGAAAACTTCCATGAGCTTCTGAAGTTTGTAAGGTTGGAGAATGATTTATCCTCATGATTAACCTGCCTTTATTATGCCTGGGGAAAACAAATACGGTATTTTTATGTTCTGCTCTGTTGTAATGTTTCACTTAGAAAGATGCTACAATTCTCACAGACGACACATTTTCCAGACGACAAATGGCTCGTCATGGGTTAAATTGAAACTGAAAGGCGATCTCGATGGTTATAGTAAACTTATCTATAAAACACTGGTGTTATCAGAGACATATAAACACACTGATGTATAATCACTGATGTAATGTTTATTTAATTGCACTTGCGAGTAATTGAAAATGAAAGTCACAATAATACGAAAATATTTTCATAGACACAGTTTGACGTGACAGAGGCATGAATAATATAGCCGAAAGTGGCAGTACCATTAGTGCTTTGATTAATAACCCACATTCTGTGGAGCCAGCACAGTGACAAAGCCGAACTTTGGCTGGACAATGCGGGAAGCAGCAGTGTAACGCTTCGGAAAATAAGTGTATGTGATCATCGTAACATATAGATAAAGATATATCTATTTATATTGAAACTGTTTCATCTTTAAATACAGCTCTAGCTGAGTTTAACTATGGAGGACATCTTTCTGTACATCTACTTCCAAGATTTTTATGTCAGTTTAATATGTTTATGCGTGTGTCACATGTTATGTTGAATTCAAGAACTTGCGTTGCTCGGACCAATAAACATGTGCATCACGTTTTGAAAATGTCACTAAATGAACTGTTGTATCGTGGAATGCCCTGTGACTGCCCTGTTTTGTTGGTCCTTCAGTGGCTACACGTGTGCAGGAAAAAAGTATAAGAACATATGTCATTGGTGTTTGCATTTATTACATAAACATTAGCAAGAGACCAACTGTCTACGTTTTAAGAAATAAAACCGCTTAAAACGTATATTTTATTGTAATTAAAATTCAACACCTGTTAAAATGCTACTTTTCTTTTCACGTTTTTGTTTTAAAAAAAATACCTAAAACTTCGTTACACTGTTAATTGAATTAGAATTTCTTCAATTGATGTAACAGATTTACCCTTCAATAGACCTTAACAGGCCTGGGTCATTTAAGATTGTATTAATCTAAGTGTCAAACAGTTAGGAGCCAGATCAGAAACCGAGTAACTCGGCCTCTCAACCAGATAAAAAAAACTGTTAGTTTAGGTTTGTTATTTAAAAAGAGAAATAAAAAATATTAGCTTAAATACGATATCCCAGATTTCTTCACAGTCTAATATCCCCACGTTTTGATTTTATACTTAAATAACACCTTTGAATTTCAGAATGGCCCCATAA
>JAULCE010033337.1:0-22274 GCA_032359355.1 Macoma nasuta | reverse complement strand
CAATTCACACTTTTCTACGGTTTAGAACCATATACAGCCATTTACCATTACACTTATAAAATCGATTAATCAAATGCAATGTGAAAAATGCATATGCATTTTTCACACTGCATTTGATTAATCGTTTCATGAGTAACTAGTAACAAATATTTATACAAAACATGTGTGAAACGCTTGTACAACGGTTTTACGTAACTCTCGCGAGACCCGAGATTTTGTAACTGCCGCAAACGCCTTTAACACATTGGGAAGGCTGATGAGATCCTAGTGGGTTTTCTGAGACGGAAAGAATCGTTCGTATGTAGACGGGATACGTTTTATCAGATTATATATCTTATATAATACTCAAAAGAGAAAATTAAGCAGAAGTGATCTTGTTTCTTATAGCTGAAAGTATTTTCGAGATTTCCCATCTACTGCAACTTTTGCACTATATAAGAATCTAGATTTTATCAGAATATATAATGGGATGGCATTTATCAATTACATTACTCTTAGGTGTTCCTAAGATAACAAGGCCTACACTATGATAAATGGGACCGTCATATTTACATTGTTATTTTGTTTGAAATGTCAAACCTAACAAGACCCATTTTTGTATTTGCAAATAACTCTAAATTCGATTTCAGCTCAAAAATAGTCCTTCAATGTACATCAATCATTCACAAAGCATGAATCGACTCAATCGAGTTCTAAGTGAAGAGTTTTGACATTACCTTTCTTTCCAAGCGTACTGCCATGGTGCGGGTAAACAGTCAGGTGTCACTGGCGTCCCAGGGAGAGGTCGACTTTAAACAGCTTTTCACATGTGTGGCGGAGTACAAGGGCTTGATCGTGGCTGTGAAGAAAGTGAGAAAGAAGCACATAGAGCTGACACGGAACATCAGGAAGGAACTTAAAGTGGTACAGCTATTAACTCTTTCACCGCCGCAGTCGCCTAAATGCGCCATTGAAAATAGTGCAGTTCCAGATCTGACGCCGCCATATAAGGCGGCATCTGATCTGGGACTTCACTATTTCGCAACAAATTTTAGTCCTGTGTTAACAGTTTAGAAATAAACAACATATTTTTAATCGTCTCTGCGTTTTATTCCGCTAAAATATTTTATCCGAAACTAGTCCCAAGCAACAATTTCAAATTTGGCGCCGAAAGAGTTGAAGTACTACATTGTAGAATCTACACACTGGTCCCGCTTTCATTTAACGTCGAAGACTCGGCGTTCGCTTGTATTTAAAATGTTCCACTACATTGTTCTTATTGATTCAAGTGCAGTTGCACTTAATGTTTTGGTGCCCTCAAACGTTTTTCACTGGTATAAAACATATCGGTACTAGGGCTCGTAAATTTAGGGCGAATCTATTATTTTGAGATTGAGCAAAATGTCAGTTTTGAAATTGAAGTGAAAATAACTACTACTTTTTATATTATAACTACCGTTAATGGGAGTTCTTATCTTTAACAGCTTTGTGTGCATGTATACATCACATCAGTTATTGACTCATAATAGTTCGTGCTTATTAAACACGTCATCGATATATTATTATTTTACTGAACATGGAAAATATCTACGAGACATAAAACTATATATATTGTATGGTATTAAACACATTGTGGTAAACATAAAACTTCAAATTTTCTTTTTTATCTAAGTGTCATCAGCTATTGAGGTGTCAAAAGGCTATTCTAAGTAAAAATGGCCTTCATAAACCTATGGCTGTGTATGTATATACTTTAATCATGAAAACTTTTTATGCTTGATTTGGATTTTTGCAACATGTTGTTGACAGAAGACTCATTCGCCTCTTTCTTAGCATATATATATATATATACCATTAAATATATGATGACCAACATTCATCAATAAACGTGCATACGAGTGTTTCCACATGTGTATTATGTTTCTGTAGATAAGGGACCTTCGTCACGACAACGTCAATTCGTTTATCGGGGCCTGCGTTGATTCCCCCCATATATTTGTGGTAACGACATACTGTAGCAAAGGCAGTCTTCAAGACATCCTGGAAAACGACGACATACAGCTGGACAATATGTTTATAGCATCTCTCGTCTTTGATATTATACGGGTACTTATTTATTCTTGTTCTATAGTAAATAGAAATCGTGTTTTGAATTTAAGCATTTGCTGGGTCCGAGGAAAGGCACACTTTCATACAATGTTTTAAAAAGTTATTTTTTACACAGGCGAAAACAACGATTTTGTTGATTGCATATCTCGACCTTCAGATTGTCAGTGCAAAATGAATAATGTGTTGTACTTAAATCGAGATCCAGTTAACAACTGAATCATGTGTTCCTATATCATTTATGTGATCAAAACTAACTACTCAAAACATAAAATTTACCTTTGCTATAAGCGAATCGTAACATCACAATGTTTAAAAAGCAATGAATGGACCGAATTTTCAGAATGCACCATACAAACTAAGATTACATTGAAATTAAAGCGATGTATGAGTAGTCAGTATATATGTTACTGTCGCTTTTGTATCAAGGCGAATGCATATCATGAATCATGAAACGCTAACTGCAAGAATGTAAGTTTAATTTAAGTCGTAAAGTATTCAACACACATTGAATTGAACAGTCAGTTTTCTAAGTTTTGTTGGTGGATCCAATATAACTTGGTCTATACAAAATATGAACTAAAACTTTCTTTTTTATACTCCTGCTGGTGTGAACAATTGTTAAAATACATATACCAATCTTAAAAAGTCCAACTTTTCGATATAGCTTTAACTTCATTTGATCGGTAAACCGTTCCATTTCAATCAAATTTGTAGACATTAACAAATATATTATGAAATAAATATCGAAAAAACACCTTTACCGTAAATTACAGTTCTTTAGCGAACTACCAACGAATCAGAAGTAGAAATAACGGAACATATCGCAATATGTAATAAAACCTTGGTAATTTGTCTTTGTAAACGAATATTCCGTTGTTGGTCTACGCGTTACGACAAACTGCAAAATAGTCATAAGTAAGGGCAACAGTGCACCATAATATCATTACCTATGAAACATACCCATACAAATCTATAAGAACATTGATATTTTTTCAATGAAATGTTCATTTTGAAACTTGTTATGAACTTTTATGTCATGAATATTAGGAAAAGAAAATTTAAAGTCAGTTGCGTATTGAATATCGCGTCGTGACGGTTTCAAAAGTGGCAAACGATCTTGGTTTTAACTTTTCGCACTTTAATTAGGTGTGTTTTACCATGACATATCACATATGTAAGATATATGCATGTTTTCTCAACAGGGTATGACCTACCTTCATCAAAGTGAGATTAAGTCTCACGGAAGACTTCGTTCCTCCAACTGTGTCGTAGACAGCCGCTGGGTTCTCAAGATCACTGACTTTGGCCTGCATGAGTTCATGCAAGGGGCAGCCGATGAAAATGATGGCGAATTTGCTCAATATAGAAGTGAGTATTGTCCAGCTATATTGCCATTTTGCAACTTAAGACGGACCAATTTGCGCCGAAATGGTCATCAGTCATAATGATCCGTCTTCCTGTTCAAAATAAAGAAAAGACTGTGTTGCCAGAGTAGCGTGCCTACAACACATTGTTACAAAGGTACAAAGCTCAGAGCTAAGTTTTTCCGAAGTATCATACGAGAAATACACAAACTCATGTATACGTACACGCACACATATATATTTATATATTCCGTGCGTTCTGTATTGACATATAGGTTCAAAATATTCATTAACGCATATGTGACAGTTGACTATCATATTTGTGTTCAAATACATTATCCTTAGCTGATTACTCATCACGCTCTTGAATATAATAGGTAGCTTTTTTCCAGGCAACATCTTTCGAAAATCTATATCTAAGTCGTTTGACGACTCTCGAACAATAATTCCACAACGTCTGCGACAGCTTGATAAGACGATACAATGAAAAAGTGGTTAAATGGTTAAACATGATTTCAGACTTACTTTGGGTGGCACCGGAATTGCTGAGAAGTACGGACCCGCCAAGTCGTGGAACCCAAGAGGGAGATGTGTATTCGTTCGCTATCATCATGTATGAGATCCAGGGCCGTAAGGGCCCCTATGGAGATATCGACATGTCCCCTAGAGGTAATTCTTTCTAGAAGTGTTCGAAACTCGTTATCTCAGAGTATAATAATGATTAATAAAACAGGTGTTTATGTAGGAAAATAACACACCACAACTTTTAAGTGGTTCAGAAAACTTTGAGCATTAACTTATTACTTCAATTGATCTTCTGTAGGGTATTTGAATGAAGCGTGTATATATTGGTGCTTTACAAATAAACTCTTTATGAGAAATTACTAATGAATATTACGCCTGCTACACACAAACCATTCTGTAGTCGTACATCTGCCTTGTTTTATTTTCATAAGGTAGCCTCAATACTACCCCACAAATTATCAAACTTGCTTTTCGACTTGAAAACTGTCATTGTGAATATCTTTAGCGAGTTGTAGAAATTGCACAGCTGCGATGCATCATTACGAAAACTGCAAGTCGCACGCACAATTATTGTACAAGTTATCACTGTTTCAGACTAAGAAAGCTGTCAGTATAGTCTTTTGTTAGTCTGGTGATCGTCGAATTTCTTAAGACAGTTTTGAGTTTTTCTTGCATATCTTCTGCGGCCATCTTGTGATTGCCTTGCACATTTGTTTCTTTTTTTCTCCTACGTTGATACTGCGACACGTGAGAATGCCATGCATGTAAATTTGTCTATGTATCGACCTTAATAGATGTATTGCAAATTTGTCTTCGAATTGTCTACAGCACAATGGGCTTGCAAAATTGGACGACCGAAATATCGCACGGCTGTCGTTAACATTAGCTGTGTGTAAGAATAAATCGGATATGTAGAAGTAGCATTTTGCTGTTTTAGCGACTCGTACCTTACATTCTTGTGACTATTTAGCGTAATAATTTAAGTATATCCCACAGGGTATGCTAGCTTCTTGTAAGGTGTATATGACGAGCTTGCATTATCTGATTCCTACTTTTTTTATACAATTTTATATATATAGAACAAACGTTTGCTCATTATTATTTAAAAGTAGAAAATAGACCATACAAGCTATGTCAAATACACCTTACAAGACCAACATCTGAAAGCTAACTAAACTTGTTTGGGCAAACGAACGAGCAAGCCAAATGGTTGTAAGAATGTAATGTACGAGTCGCTTAAACAGCAAATTGTTACTTCTACACCGACATTACAATCATACTAGTAATAATATCGGCGGCAAAACTATAATTTAAAACGGAGCTAGGTGATTATGCTAAATACTCGTAAGAATGTGAAGTACAGGTAGCAAAAACAGCAAAATGCTACTTCTAAACCGACATTACAATTATACTAGTCCAAATATTCGCGGAAAATAAGAAAACTGTATAGAACGACGAAGAAGAGTCATAAACACTAATCATAAACAATTAACAAAATCACACATATTAATGCACGTTGTATCTCTATGATGTTTCCACTTTAACCAAGTGCAGTGTCAAAAAGCGTTTTGTATCAGATGAGACATGAATTAAATTTTCGTATTACAACTATGTAAAATTACTACGGAAACGATGGAACTTGACAATGTTAACGAATAAATTGCCTTTAATTATCTAAACCAGCAATAGCATTCACTGACAGTTCTGATCCCAATTTTCAAACTTGTTTGCACCTAAATTCATAAAAAACGCTGATTTTCTGCAAGATGCAATCTTTTGCAGATTTATTGTTTACTTCCCCATATGCGTTTTAAGACTTTTGGGAGGGGAGTATTCTGGTGAAAAGGTTTATATCTAAAAGCAAGGCCATTTTAAATTTTGCATGATTTGAGCACATTGTAAGAAAGGAGGGATTTTGCTATTTATGAGCAAGTTCTTACAATTTAATCTTTCATTCGATAGAGCGCCGCTTGTATAGGGAATAAGGGTGAAAGTGAATGCAGTGTGCTTGTTCTTTTTCAGAAATAATTGACAGAGTTAAGTATAGCAAAACAGACGTTCCTTTCCGTCCGTGGCTGGGTGTATTGGAAAGTACACCGCAATTTGTGATAGACGTCATACGTGATTGCTGGAGCGAGGAACCTCTCAAAAGACCGGATTTCAAAATGCTGAGGAGTAGAATTAAGCCTCTTCAGATAGGGATGTAGGTTTTTATGTTAGCTGTTGCCACTTTTTGTTTTATTCAAATAGATTAATCCTCACCAGTTTTCAACCTTACTAAATGAAAACAGATATTTACATTGCCAAATACTTTTTGAAAACGATTATATGGTTATCCGAAATAGTCATTAAGGATGGAATATGCATGTAACGTATATAAAATTGAACCTAACAGATATATTTCTTAATGTAGTAGCGATAATAAATTGTTGTTGTTTGAATAATTAATAAACCTGCCACTGGAAATACTTTATAGAATTTAAATATAGTGTTGTTTTTTGTCAGGAAGCATAATATTTTGGACAACATGGTGGCTATGATGGAAAAGTATGCCTGTAACTTAGAAGTTTTAGTAGAGGAGAGGACTGACCAGCTACGAGAGGAAAAGAAGAAAACGGAAGACATTTTGCACCAAATGCTTCCCAAGTAAGACTAGCTTTAAGGTGTTTGAAAATTTTAGTTGTTCTATATTTGTATTATGTTTTATCCGTATCCAGTTGGAATATATTATAAGATATGTCGAGTAACCTCAATTATACATAATCCCTAAACAGGCTTAATTTTTGAACGCGAATATCCTATCTAGATACTGCATTACACTCGTTGAATGGCAAACATTTTGTTCATATTCCTGATAGATGGTTCTAGATAGGAATGCGTTTAGGAACCAGTAGTGATAATTCCCAAGAAGTTTTGTTTTCAACAAGAATCTAATTAATTGTGACACCATATGATTAAGTACATACTTGTTTTTAGCGAGCTCGCATTACCCGAAATGGGAATTCAATTCGTGTTTTGGGTAATTCAAAGTAAAACAAAAGTATTTCAAATTCTACACGAATCAAAAAAGAAACAATATATGTCAGTGTCTTGAGAAAAGGGGCTTATGGACTTTCATATAGACGACCCAGACCAGCTGTTGCTTTAACAACGCAGGTGTCTATTTAGGCTCTACTCTGTTTGGAACTCGTCAGAATCTACACTTTTTTTGTTACTAATCAATGAAAACAGTTTTGACTAAGATCAGACGCCGCGTTTCCAACGCAGCGGCTGATCTAAGTCAATACTATTTTCAGTCCCATAATCCCCTTTTCTCCAGTCGTTGACACATATTTTCGATTTCAAGCCCCGTTCTAGAAAGTGAGCTACGACTGTACAGTTAAATACAAATAATCTAACAATGTGCTTATGCTTTATCATAGATCGGTTGCAGAACAACTAAAGCATGGTAAAGAGGTGGAAGCGGAGCAGTTTGAGCTTGTGACAATCTATTTCTCAGATATATGTGGTTTCACTGCCATGTCTGCTGACAGTACACCCATGCAAGTAAGGTTTCACGATATTCGAACATATTTTATGTAATACTAAAACTTATTCCAGTAACGATGGTACCGGTTTCGTTCAAATTCGCTACCGGTTTGCTTGCTATTAAATATTGCACATCGCGCAGTATTTGATAGTATTGAGCCTTCTCGAACGCCATACAAACGTTTCGTTTTCTAGGTGTATTTGACAGGGCTTGCATGATCTATTTTCGACTTCTAAACGTTTAAATACCGCTAAGATTTCAATAAGCATCCGTTCGGTACCGTCATGTCTTCACAAGGTTTAACTACCAGCAATTGTGTGGCCATTTCGGCTTAAAGGGATTACATCTGCTTTTGGTTTGATTTAGTTGCAAACTAAAATGAATAGGAGTTGTATTGTTGCAATCTTTAAACGTTGAAAATCTATTGAGTATTTTACTACAACAGGGCGATGAACGAATGAACTTTACACCTAGCTTAGGAAATTCAACGCTGATTCAATACACACGTAAACACTTAAACTCATTTAAAATCTGCAAGACACGCAATCAACTGTACAATTAAATGATACCATAATATTGAAGAAAAACTTAAATATCCACTTGGAATTTCAATCATTTACCGATCACACAATTAGCTCGCCAACAAAACTGTGCAATCACAAACTAAATCTTATACACTAAATACTTTATCAATGAAAACGTGTTTATTTCATAACGGTTCCCGGTTTGTGCAATGATACCTATATGGCGTCCCAGATGTCCAGTAGTCCTCGAATGGACAGCTAGACATTTAATAATCGTGTAGAAATAAAGTCAATTTACTTTGAAAACCAAAATGTAATTTCCTGTCTTTCTCTCCCCCTTTTGTCTTATGTCTTATCTCTCGACTAGATCTGTTCGATTTTAAGTCATATTCTTACACCCAACCCTATTAACCTCTGATATTTTGATTCGATATATTGATAGTTATGTCATTCCCAATAACGAAGTACAACCTACTTCTTTGATGCCGTGTCACGGTCCAGAATATGTATTAAGGTGATTATATTCTGTATATTCATGCACCTTGTAACCGTGGTTAAGAACATGTTATGTTCGTTATACACAGTTTGTTGTAAATTCCACCATGCTGAACGATTTTATTAATTATTGTTTTGATTTTGTAGGATGTAAAAAGTGTCTAACGCTACCCACACCATCTTTTTCAGGTTGTGAATCTCCTCAATGACTTGTACACGTTGTTTGATTCGATCATAGAGAACTATGACGTGTATAAGGTAGAGACTATAGGCGATGCCTATATGGTGTGCTCTGGACTACCCAAAAGAAATGGCATTATGCATGCAGGTGCGTATTTCACATATAGCTGTAAGCAATAAGTTTATAAACTTTTGAGTTCGGGCGATTTAAAAGCACACTCTAAAAACAAAACATGCTGAGTATGATATCAAAGGTCAAGGTCAGTGTGACATTGAGATAAGAAATGGTGCCCGATCATGAACTTGAGAACGCTTTGACCAAGGGGCTCAAACTGGGTATGCTGGTTGGTTTTGACCAGCAGATGAATCCTTTTGATTTGAGCTCAAAGGTCAGGGGCAGTTTAACCGTGATCTGAAATGATGTTTCCGATCGATAGCTTGAGAATGCGTGGGCACATGTACTTGAAACAGCGATATCGGTTTGGTCATGAACAGAAAATCAACTTTATTGATTTTAAGGTTAGTGGGTCAAAGGTTTAGGTCGTAGTGACCTTAAGCTGAACAAAAGTAAAACGAGGCCCACACACATATAGCTAGATGTCCAATGAGGGCTTTCGGGGACTATCTTTATTTTTAACAAGCTACAGATTAGATTTTTGGCAGTAAATCTATTAAACTACTTCGGTGAGAAAAACAACGTTATGTATACAGTTTGTTGTAATCATTTTCTCTACTTCAACTGTTAGTTTGAATAAAGCGCCAAACGAATATACATATTTCTCGTGACATTGCAATTTATAGGAAACAACGGCATATCTGTATGGCTAGAAGTTAAATTCAACCTCTAAATGAAATAGAAAAATCATGACTTTTTTTAATTTCTCTGTCCAACATGGCAGGCATGGCTTAACTAGTACCGAAGCAATATGTGCTCGATATACTACGAGTTACAATCAAACTGGTATATTTTGACAGTGACGTCATTGTTTGTTTACAAGTTTATTATTTCAAAAGGATTAAGTTAAATGTCAAACAATATAGAAACCGTTCAGAGGGCTCCTGTATGAACTCTCTGATCTGGATCTTAATTGTTTGACATTATTATATAAATATCTCCGTATTATTGAAAGAGTTAACAAAGTGTGACGTCACTGTCAAAAATATACCGGTAGGACTGAAATCTTCCAAACAATATTATTGGTTTTAAGGCATTACTGCAGTTACAATGTGGTATGTTTCAATGTAAACATTTTGCAACCAAACTATAGTATCTTCCATCAAGTACCAGCATGGGGCATAATTATTTGTAGTTAATGTGTTGGTATAATTTGCCTGTATGCGCACAACGGACTATGCATTTTTTATGAGATTCATATGTAGGTTCTCGATAGCAAAATGAATATTATGCTATTCTAGGTATTATTAGTTAAATTGCTACACAGTGCTGTGTCGTTTATCCGGACACGTTGGTTGCCTTGAAAAAAACGGTTAAACGAAATTTCCAGATTAACAAATACACAGTTATTTTGATGAAAATTAAGGTTATCTAACATGAAAGGCAAAATCACATTTTGAAAGTTTTGAAGCTGAATCTTAGCCAGCAAGAACACGAGTTCTCGCAATGTTTTCAAATGTCATCTTCATCGATTACAACTTCCATGAATACGTGTTTCTTTTATATTTTCAGGTGAAATAGCGTCCATGTCTCTGCATCTTCTGAGGAGTATTAAGAAGTTCAAAATTCATCACCGTCCCACCGATACCATACACCTGCGGGTGGGCATCCACTCCGGACCCTGTGTAGCAGGGGTCGTGGGTCTGAAGATGCCCAGATTTTGTCTATTCGGAGACACTGTCAACACCACCAGTCGGATGGAAAGCACTGGAGTTCGTTAGTATTCATTTTTTTTTAATCTATCGTCGGTTTCGTTCGAAGAGGCGTTGGTATCTTTGTATCATCCACATAAAACACAACAAGTTGTAATAGTTCCCTGTGTAATTTCTCAGCCCGTTTTGTTATATGCATGCATAAATTGGTCAACATCACACTATCACACACTTGAAAAGTTATGACTTCCAGCCAAAGTTTTAGAAATATATAAATCTATTATAGGAAAGCAAGTGTACTAAATGTCTATGTTTTGAATGATGAAGGTTAAAACGGAAACTATTACATCTACAAAAACACGAATGAAAATATATAGTAATAGTATGCTATCAAAATTATTGATAACAATTGGATTTTTTAATTAGTTTAATAATTTTGCCGCCCTGTTTGGATGTTATTCTGATTCATGTCTATACGAAACTGTTACTTGCAAACAAAATGTGACGCAAGTATATGTCTGTTAATGTCTTTTTCCGAAATGTCTGCCGAATTATTGTTGAAACTTTGTTAAACACTTTTTGGTTGTAAGCTAGAGACACTGTTAAGCTTTGTGGTCGAGACAAGTGTTCCAAATCCAATCAATGTCGTTTTACTGGCCATATAGGCATGTATCATTAGGTAGTGTCATCATAATTAAGAAAGGCATAATCGTATGTGTCGTTAAAAGATTTCGTCGAAATATATTATATTTTCAGCGCTTCGAATACATTGCTCATCACAGACAAAGGAGCTTCTTGACAAACTTGGAGGATATACCTTGGAAGAACGCGGTAATGTGACCATGAAGGTATGGTATTCTCATTTAACAAGCATGTCTTTGAAATCTAGCTCCAGAGTTAAATGCAAACTTTCCTTCTATGCAAAATATAACCATTGCATTTAATCGTTTGAACAAATATTATTGTATAGATTAGAAACTTGACAAATGTCTCAGAGTGGCTGCCGGTTTAGTTACAATATTAACATTTTAGCCGATGAACTCCTTCATAACTCTATTATAAAAATATAAAACGGTACTAAAATAGATAATAAACAAACGTGTAAAAATTGATTTTGTCAATATTACGCTGTTACACTCAAATGTCGGTGTCTACAAATCTGTTTTCACAGAAAGTTAATCGAATGACTTCGCATCGGTTAAGATCTTCTTTCAGAAAAATACAGTGGAATAATTCTTTAACTGATAGAGTATTTAAGGTTTTATGTTTGAGGGGATATACAAAGAAAGCTATACCGTCTTGGATTCTGAATCGTCGAATTCGTCTAAAATAAGTATCATCGCTGTAGTTCTAAAAAAAGCTTAAGCGCCATCACTTTAAGAACGACAACAATACATTAAGTTCACGGTTTACTGTTGTTTTTTGTTCGAACAGGGCAAAGGCGAGGTTCTCACATATTGGCTCATAAAAGAGGATCAGCAAAAGCGCTTGAACCGTCTCTCCAACCGACTCTCTGTCACAGGAAGTCCGTTACATTCAGGGAATAATAATATAGGTTATACAATAGACGAGGACGAGTCTGTTACCGGACCATTAGTCCGTGCTGAGTATACACCGACCAATGGCCGCTTACAAAGTGAAATAAATAACTTTGTTGATAATTCCGTCCGTCAGTACGTGACAATGCAGAGGGACTATTCATTGGATAAGGACGAACAAACACGGAACGAAAGTGATGCTGCTGCAATGAATCACGTGACTTCTAACTCTACAGTGAACTCTGCAAGTAACGGATCACCAGAAACGAGAATAGAACTGACACCGCTTTTATCTAATCCGACATCGTAAACTATAATTGTAAACATGAATTACTTGTACATGTCAATCGAGATATTAATGCCATTCATATGGTCGCAAACAAACAGTTGTATTGGACTTAAACAATATGTTGAGAAACCGCATATTACTGTTAACCCCTTCACTGCCAGGCAGGTTGTGCACATGCACACTATTTGTTCGTCTTCCGATATAGACTTAACACACTCTCTAGACCTAAGAGCATTGGCTGAATGTCATAAAGCTTGAATCCAAATGAGACGCTTAGTTATTCGGCGTCTCATTCGGAACCAAGCTGCTTACAAATGTTATATGTTACTACTCTAAGGGTAGGTCAGTGAAACGATTAAGAAAGTGCAGCATACGTTGTTAGAATGTTAACCTTTTCACCGTCTAATTTAAAAGTGTCGGTTCTTACTAGTTTTGGATCAAATATTTTAGCGATATGAATAACACAAATTAATAAATAAAGTTTGATTTTTCCAAACTCCTTATATTCGAAAAAAAAATGTGTTGCAGTCAAGTTATTTTTTTGATCAGACGCGGCGATGTCTGATCTGAGACTTAACTGTTTTGCAATGTCGATTTAAGTTGATTAATGTAGTGAAAGACTGGACAGCTTATAAGGTCATACCATCGCTTCAATAAAGGTTATAAAGATTTTTTGCGGGTAGGTTATTATGTCCCTACTGTATACATACATTTCATCGGTGTCATCAAAGAAACAGACACAATGCACTTGCAACGTTTTCAATAATAGTGCGATAGTTGAATGGATGTTTGAATGACAGTATCGATACAAATATATTAAGTTCAAATATCGGGCTCAATGCATGTCTTTGAACAACTCTATGAACATATAGATATTCAAAAGCAGTTGAGGGAACCGATCCGTGATGAAAGAAACGATATACGATTATGATGTGCAGCAAGGTATAATTATATTTGATACGTTCTGAAAATGTATGAATTTGTGACGGCGCTGATTACCTTTTTCTTTGTATGCGTCTTATAGATTTATCGTCAATGAAATGAATTATGATGATGAAAATGATGATTATAAAGGAGGATGATTATAAAGGCAAGGGTAATTTTATTTTGCAATAGATTTGATAGCAATGTAGGAGAAGTAAATGCTACATTTCCCATACTATTTTCAATAGTAGATCGACTGCAGATGCGCCAACACGCGCTTCTGTGGAGTCAAATGGATGATATAAACCCATTAACGCATTCATACTTATGGATATCTGTGCTTACTTTCATGTATTTAATTAAGCTTCTGCAAAGTACAGTCGGGGTAAAAAAAGAGGCTGAGAAATCCTGCATTTATCAAAACATTCGCCGTTATTGCATTTACATATCATGTTTTTTTTAGCAGTGATCGTTTGTTTAATTGATTTTAGTAAATTTAAAACGTGTATGTTGCTAAGACTGTGGGATTTCTGTGTTTACTTTTGATATCATTTGCTAAGTGTCAAATGTTGCAAACGCAGCGGTCGATCAAGATCTACACTATTTGAACCTTTAGTAGATATAACAGCCGTAGAACATTCCATCGCTTTGGATGAATTTAAGTATTATATATGGCTGTGTAAAGTAATGCGAACCTACAAAATCGTCTAGTCGACATAGACATTAATTGGTACGATACTTTACTTAATTATCGACCCTAACTGCCCTTAAAATTGCTTTTGTTAAAGCACTAATTTCTATTTTTATAGTGTCTGATTTACCATCAATTGATATTATAGATATAAGAAAAGTAATTCCAAATCTAGCAAATACCTCAAGTTGTCAAAATGTGCCCCAAATTGGTATTCGTCGTTTATAGAAAACCAGTATATCAAGATTTGTCCCTTTACTCGGTATGCTGTTTTTAGACATAGAAAACTAATCTAATGCAAAGAAAAAATATATTAGAAACAAAAGAAGTCCAATTGTTTTCATTTTTATGAAACAATCATATTAATATTCAGTTTGTATTGGCTACAGATGCATCAAAAGGCGTAACTATGAAGTTAAGTGTAAGTACGACGATGCCTGTATACGAATGAAAAGAAATTCATGGAGTTATGGAATCGCTTGTTTAAATGGTCCATTGTTATCGCATTACGTAACAGAAGCGAACACTTGGTTCCTCTGTAGCAGATACTTATTACAACATTGTGGACAAAGGAGCAAATGCTTGTTTCCAAATCAATTTAAAATACACTTTGCCTAGATGTTCATCCTTTTAACATGCTTAATATGTTAGTGGATGCGACTAAAATGCACATGCAATTCAAAATGTCCTGGCCAAGGTTACATGGACGAATGTCGTGTGAGACATCAAATGATAGCGGGTAAGACACTCCTGCATTGAAAAGAGAAACAAACGTTTGCACCATAATATAACCTAATGTATGACTTTACCAGAATTCGGTCTTGATTTTCATCACAAATGCAATCAAATTACAGTTGTGTGTGAATTGATATAAGGATACATGTAAATATATACATATATATTGTGTAAATAGTGAAAATAATAAAACATGTATATGTACTCTTGTGTTTTGGATTATATTTAGTCTTTACCTTGACCATTTGTATTGATATTTTACTTTATTCTGAAGTTCAATGTGACTGTGTCAAAAGTAATGTGTGAGCGTTTTCAGATGGGCACTGATTAATTGAAGCGATAAATCTCAACAGTTTGAAAAAATGAATGCCTTGTCTAAAAAGTATAATCGTCATCAAAGAAACAGACATTATAACAGACATTGCGTTATATGCTTTCAACACCCATAGACAAGAACAAGGTTATTCACGGGGTTAATCAGAATATCACCGACAACCTGCGTACATTATCGTTTATGTTCAACATATGAAGTATATTGTCACCGGCTATGACTAGGTGTCAGACTATTTTATAGTAACCCTTTCACTGCCGGACTAAATCTGCGCATGCGCTATATTTCCTCTGCTTCATTTTCACACTTCACAGATTAACTTAATTTTTGGCAAAAATATTTAATGAGTTACTCGGCGTCTCACCCGGATTTTAGTTATTTGTATATGACACTACGGTTCGGGGTAAACAGTGAAGGGGTTAATTGCTTATCAAATGAAATGCCTGTTTCTGTAGAACTGTAGAAGATTGTAACTGTACGCTTAAAGGGAAAATGGAGAATTTGCTCAATATAAGCAAATGATACATTTTCCACAATGTTGTTAAAAAGCCGTTTAAAATTGTTGTATCCGTGTCACCTATATACTAATAATGAACATATTAACCATACACTCGTTTTAAATCGTCGTAATGAAGCATATTGTGTTTAAAGTGAAAATTACACCTGTATGTAGGAAAAGGTACCCATTTGTTACAAAATCGACCGATAAATTAATGCAATAATGTTTGAAACAACCCTACATATTTTTTATTACATTAGTCTAAGGCCGATTATCGTAAGTTTGTGAAAAGTATACTTATTAAGTACAAATTGAATCATACAGACAAATTATAAGATCGTTTTCTGTTAAATGTGCTTTAATACCCATTTGCCCTTTTATTATCGAATACATTGATTAGCTAAGCAACATTGGCATAGACCAGACACCAACTAACTCGGAGTCTGATTTGGATATATGTTTGACACTTAGCCGCTAGGTTAACCTAAATTGAAGAAAATCGAACAATATTTGGAAATGAAGCAGATGAAATTCCCCCCCCCCCCCAATTTACGAGCAAATGCTTCATTTTCTACCATGTTTTCAATAGTCACCAGTTATAGAGGTATTTAAAGGCGCTTCTATGGCGGAAATGGTGAAGAGTTTTTTCATGCTCTTTGTATACTCTATTGTAATATTTTTTCCGATACTCTATCGTTTGACTAAATTTTGCGACAAAAAGCGAAATAACTGAAAGGCATCGGATCTAGGACATACTTTTTTCAGTGGAGTCATTTGCAACAATGGCAACAAAAAAGTAAATATATATAATCTACACGAAGTAAAGGGCTTGCACATGCTTGAAGTTTGTAAATCTGTATTAGTATTTCAGAAACGATTTATAGAGCAATTTCATAATCATAAACAATGAATGCCTTTTAAACATGTTTAAAATAATTCCTGTAAGATAAAACTAGGAATATATTGTCAAAGCTAAAAGTTTCCTACATATCTGTCTGCGCATCCGAATCTAATTAAACCTTTCTGTGACAAATTGCAATTTTAAAGTAAATATTAAAGTTGAAAAAGGTATGTGGTTTTCACTGACCTATGTTTACGTGTTAAGAAATTTGCTCTTGCAGAGTAACCCTTTCCTCCACCGATGCACCGTTTACAACTTTTATCATGTCTGTAGCTGATGACTTTTCAACTTTTATTGTAGGAAATGGAGCATTATCTCTTAAAGAGTAAATGCTCAATTCCTACAATGATTTTAATACAACTGCAAATGACTTTTTATCCGTTTGCCCAGATTATTTCCATGTAGCTCAGTCAAAACTATACATGTGCAGAAAATGGTTTAGAAATGTGTCCGTATAATTGCCGTTCGGTAAAAACACAATGCTTGAAGTAATTGAAACAATAGAACGAACTAATTAAGTGTTCATCACTGATGTTTACTTCTTTTCTGAAACAGAATCAAAGGCGTCATAAAACCGAAATATGTCAACTGTTCTTGGCGTTTATTTTCTTGGCGTGAACGTTTTAAGAAGAACTTATTCTAGTGACCAAACCGGAGATTTTTATCTAACCACACATTGCTGTAATTATCAAAACAATAAGTTGATTTTACCACGAAGAAATTTGTTTAACATGATAAGGCAGTAAAGGTACTGGTGAAGACCCTGATCAGACGGTTACGCATAATTAAGTGTATCTACTGTCAGCTTATGATCTACTGACCAAATAGATATAGCGTTCAACGATCAATGAAAACACTGTCCACATAATGAATTCAGGAATTCGCTCATACTCCTCTATATTATTATCTCATCCATTTTATCGACGCATAAAAGAATTAAACATAGTTCGGTCTACGCTTTTGTCTACAACATTCAAAAAGAACAAAGACAGTCTAAAACCGTATATGCTTTTATTTTAGCAAAATAGCCATACAGATCAACATTTTTTTCCGGATTTCTTAAAAAATTACAAACATGAATTTGAAAACATTTTCAAAAAAAAATGTGCGACAATTTTTGTGACCGACTGAATTCATGGCTCGATTCATTATGCATATCGTGTATAAAATACATTCGCACCAATTAAAGATTTTACACCTTCAACTATGCAAACTGTGTAATCTCTGGCCAGTCTTGGTTGTCCGACATTGTGTCTGATCATGGTCTACACTATTGACAACTCTTACAGTAAACGATATTTTGACCTCTACCACTCCTGGTAGATTATATACTGAAGTATGAATGTAACATCAACATCTTTATCTATGTTAACAACATTTATACTATTTGAGATTGTCTTTCTTAAAGCTAGTTTTACTGTGCTGTGAAAAACATTAATTTTCTGTAACGACTGTTAATCATCTGCGAAAACTTAGATAGTTGAATGTAGACTGAATTATAAAATATTTAGGCATAAACATATTTGTTTAGCATTTGGTTAAAATCAGATCTATGAATGTATTTGCTATACAGAAAAGCTCACTTTAATTATTTGCAGGGTTGCACAAGTACACGGTTATTTCATTGATCTCTCCTTTAAACCATAGATGGTCATCAGCATCACCGATGTGAAGTCCACATTGAACATTTCTCAGAAAACCAGGCGCTGGCACAGTACTGGAATCAACGCAGTTACTTCCAGTCAAATATCCACCGTCAAATTTGTATTCCAAAACCTTTTCCGATGTTGTCTCGCTTACACTTATTGCTTGTTTTGGCACTGCTGTAGAGATTACCTGGCCAGGCTGGAATGAGGTTCCGACGCCATAAAAGGTGTTGAAGGCATCCTCGGAAATCAATATTGATGGTACATTACCACAGTCGCTGTTTGAAACAATGGCATGCTCCTCTGGTGATGTCACGTGGTCGGACGTGTAATTTACCTTAATTATTACACTGGTGCTGTGTTCAAGGTTGGTGAATCTTGGAATAATAAGTCGGCTGTTGAAACCGTTGAATCTTGCGACGCCATCAGCGACTTCCACGTTCTCGTTTTCTACGTAGTATCCCTTGCCGGATTTATCGAGATGGTTGTCATCAAAGGGAAGGTAGAGTTCCGTTTGGTAATATCGTTTGACAGGAACAACTGGCTCGACAATCTTGTTACAGCGACACATTTCTTCAACGTAAAATGTGCCACCGGCGCATGGCATTAGCACCCAAAGAGGAAATCCTGGTACATATTGTTCATACATTCTTGGGTTTTCGAGCACAGGACGCTTGTCACATTTCTTCTTCACGACTTTGTCATTGAAACACGTGTCAAAACATTCATCTTCGACGATGTTCTCCACACAACCAAGTGTGTCGTTCCAGTTTGTACCGAGAGGACAACATTTAGCCTGGGCCTTTCCGGCATGACACTCCCAGTATCGACGGCAATTTCCTACGCCACCAAATGTATTTCCATCTGGTCGATCGATACATTTGTCTTTTTGACAAATAACCTTCTCTGCTGGTAAACATGTGAGCTAATTACGAGTCCAGTATGTAGAAAACGCACAGTTCTGGACTTCACCATAGAGGACGCAATTTGCATCGTAGTGGCAATGGACAAATTTATCGCAGTCTGTTGGATGGTTGTTGTAACCTGCACCGTTCACCATTCTACAGCCCGCGCAAAGATCTAAGGCAGATTGTGCCCATGTAACATGCATTGGAGAGCAATAACGCTAATAAACAGTCGCATGTTGTTGCTCGGCACTTTATCTGTAAAGTGAATTTTTTTTTTTAAACTAACGTAGGGTCATTTCAATTTTTAATAACAGGAGACAGTATGTTTTTGAAGGCAATTATTCTAACAATACTTATTAATAATAATGTAATTTACTGACGCCTACATTAAAATGTCTTGCCGGGATTCTCGACCCATTTAGCTTAAACTATGAATTCGACTTTCAAGTTTTCGAACAGATTTTGTCGACACTAACTTGATTTATTAAAGTTACGATTATTTGTTTAGATAATTCTTAAGTTAAAGATGGCACTTTTGCAACATTTAGATTTCAAATTTTAATTGCTCTAAATTCAAATTTCAACTTTGGATTCATCCCCGACGTTTTTGATGGCTAGTGAACATTTTTTCAAACTAATTTAGCTGATCTACGCTTGTATCATGCTAAGGTTTGAATAACATTAGCACTGTCGCTTCAGTGATGTACACATACACCTGCCAAAACCGACTGATCGAGCACCTATTCCTTAAACCTGTCAAGTTTCAATGATGCATTTATATGTTAAACTCCGTTTACTTTGAATATTTACAAAATATTATTTGCAACATAATTACAATAATTTATAAGAAATTGCTTTTCATAGACAATAAAGTGGCTTCCGCTCGAATATAATATTATGCATTCAGTTCAGATCAAACGAAATGAGATGGGCCTTCACTGCTTGCAAAGAACATATACATTTTTTATCGCACTGAAAGGTAAAGGTTTAGACAACATGGTATTTATCTATTATGTCTACGCCTGTCCATCTTTAACATGGCATAGTAACAAATTGCGAAAAATTAAATATTCCTTTGGAAAATCGTTAAATATGTTCATTACTCAAAGCTGGTTAGCGGCATGCCTGCTTGTATTTATCGTAGGGTAATGTCAATCTACATTTTTCAACGAAATATCGACGGACTGTTCTAAATAGGACAGTCACAGTGGATGTAACCTTATTCTTACTTAATAACGTGTTTATCACCATACACTGATAACTGACATAACCGGTGTCTGATTCAGCTCAAAACTGTATGACATGGTCCTTAAACCTTCGTTAATGATGAGATTCGATTAGTCATATTATTTGTTTTGTGTTGGCGTTTCGATAGCGTTTATTCCTAAAGCCTACCGTTATGAATGTGTAGTTCATAAAAACAAGAATTTACATATCGTCGATGATTTTCTAAATCCATATATGTGATAAGTGCCTTTGCCAAAATGGTGAATATGTGCTTTTTAAGAACCCCGACTTCTACCAAAACAATTTACATATGTAACTACCTCTATATCATAGTGGAAGAAACACAGATTTTGATAAATGACAACATTGCTTGGAAATATGAAATATTTGTTAATATGTATCGTTCTTAAAATCCATGCAAGCATGTTTAAATTTATTTTTTTATATCAAATTCCATTCTCTTTGTCTCATTTGTCGCTAAATTTATAAGTGTCATTCCCAAATTCTTATGAAGTGAAATTCTATTGAACCTTTCGTACACAAGATATTTTTAGATTAATCCCCTAAGAAATAATCTGATGGATAATATGAAAATCTAGGCAAGCGAAAAATGTTATTTTTAATCGATTGAAATCATGGAAGGAAAGAAATAATTTTTCGTTACAGGCAAATGCTTCATTTTCTTCATTGACTGCAGACGCCGTCAGTTACAGTGGACATAAAAGGCGATGGAGGAAAGGGTTAAATCGTTAAATCGCTTAAAAACATATTTTGCTTTTGTAAAGCGGACGGTCACGGGAGGTTGTGTAGTGGCAAACAATGAGATCCCTGATCATTGATCACACTATAATGGCTGCGAATGATTTCAGTGAAGTGTCTACCGGTATACGTTATGTAAATCTCGATACCCGTCTCATATATAATGGGATGGACGCTGAGTTTTACCGTTTAAAGGCTACCGTATCACAATCGAAAGGCATAAGTACGAATATATTCAATGTTCTGGTCATGTTTTGCAGATTTTCTCTACAATGAGTTTCACTCAGTTTGGAGCCAGTCTAAACGCCGAGTAACTCGACGTCCGGGTCGGCTCTAGACGGTTTATAAAAGTTATAGTTGTGGAAGTCTGGAAACAATACCACTGTAATTCCACGTTTTTGGACAGCTCGAGCAAATGTTGTACGTATCCTAAAACTCTAAAAAAGTTACAAGATACTAATGCGGTAAAACGAAAAGACCTATGTCTATAGTTAATTATGAAAAATGTGTAGACTTCATTCGGACTGATACACACATTTATGTTACGATTATCTGCTTATATCCCAACTTATAGTTATTACGTTTATGTTGATGTTAGTGTTTATCAAAACTGTGAAAGTTAAAATTATCACCTTGCAATAAAAGCTAGAGTCCCCCTGTTTCTACTTAAATCGGTTCTACGATTTGCCTTCTGTGCTGACAAGATCCGCTTATATACGTTAATAGCGTACACAAACTAGCATCACGTGGTTACGCATACTGACAAACCCTCTTAAGATAACGGATGTGCATAATTGCACCACACGTCATTTGTGTTAAACCGCGTAAATGATGCGTTCCTTCTGAGCATGTGTGGCAAATCACAGCCAATGAAGTTACGGTATTTCCATGGCTATTCTTAAACCGCGGTTGCTACAGTGGTAGTGACGCTATTCTGCACAAGCTTAAGCGTTACCTTATGTTCACCGATGATATTTACAATCCGTTTTGATCCATATCAGACGACGAGTCACTCGGCGTCTGGTCTGACTTCAAATTGTCTGACGTAAATAGTAACACTGTTTTTGTCATTATGTCGTACTAATGCATTGCGTTTGTGTTTCGAAACAGTTTTAACAGTAAAGTATAGCACTTTTACCATTGTACACTAGGCGTTGTGCATTTGTATGTCGACGTTAGGAAAGGGATTCCTGATATGTTTGTTCTCTTTCGAACGCCGAAATTTGTAAATTTCGCCCGAAATCGATCAAGATCGATATTGTTCCTGGGTTTGTTTTGGTTGTTTCTGACAAAC
>JAULCE010033336.1:0-32438 GCA_032359355.1 Macoma nasuta | reverse complement strand
ACTTCTACTTTTGAAGGTGAATTTCTAGTGATATATAGTATTGCAAACGGTGCAGCACCTGATCAGAGGGCTCCTACTGGAGCCCTCTGATCTGGGTTTACACTGTTTGCAATAGAAACATGTAACCAGCAAACGATATCCGGATAACGAGGTTTCCGGTTTAACGGATTCCGGATAAACGAGACATCACTATATATAGAAATGAAATAGATCACGCGATACAATACCAGCAAAACGTTGTTCAAAACATGCAAACATACTTTAAGACAATAACTAACATTTGAATAGTACGTGTGGAACATTTGCGATTAATATGGATACTGGTTTCCAAAGCTATCGATACAATTGTGTATATAAGTTGAGCTTCCGTTAAAAAGAACTAATATGTTTAGTTCTTCCGACTTCGACACATATCCACCCACCACATACCTATGTTTTTATCAGGTATTAGTTTACATTAAAGCCAATTTCGACTTAACTGATTTCGAGAAAAAGAGGTCCATCTACATGTTTTGATTGTGTTCAAAGTTGTGCCGTTTTCATAGATATGGTAACATTAATATTGCAAAGCTGAGTCCAAGTGTAAATGAAGTGTACATTCCTGAAAGGTAATCACACTAAATTAAAACAATAGCCAGTATTCGGTGATTTCGGAAACAAATTTCAATAACATCTTATTCTGTATAATGTTGACATTCTGCTGATCTAAACCGGACCAGGCATCATATAAGTCTTTTGACGGAAATACCATGCCTAGATATCATTGCTTCTACAATGCTTGCGTAATATTTCAAATAAACCGCATTAAAGCATGATAATTGTCGTGTGTCTCATTTTAAATCTGTAATGGGTAGTCTGGAGAACTAAGAGTCTGACAAAAATGTTAATTTAGTCTGATGATTGAATTTGGTAGTTAAGAAACGGCTTAAGTTCAGGGACCACACATTTAGATGTTTTTATGTTTAAGGATTCCAAGATAATATAACACGTTATATGATTTTTAATGTCATTATCAGCAACATGCAAGAACTGTGTCGGAAACGCAATTTGCCTTTCGAAGTAAATGTATTTTATAACATATCAATGCCGAATGTGATATTGTTAACATTAACCATTTTCATAAAGTACATTAACTTCTAGCCTTGGAGTAGTCAGCAATTGTTGAATTACATTAAGCATTCATCTACGACATTTTTATTTGGCAAAGATGGTAATAACATACTAAACAAAAACAGCAGGCAATCAGTGTTACCATGACCAAACAACTTATCATGGTATGTGTCTGCTATATTAACATCCTGTTTATGCTGCGTACATATTAAGAACATGGTTAATGCGGTTCATGTAATATAAGGTGTATGCATCACAGACGCTACCGAGGTTTACCTACTGTTATTAAATGAGAGGAGTCTATACGCAAATGATGACTTTGTAGCCTCTGTCCTCTAAAGACGGACAAAATAGGAACTTACTATGCAGCATTAGTCAGTACCAGTGCCGAGAACGCCATTTGCTTTTCGAAGTATATGTATCACATATTACCCCGATGTCTAATATATAAATATTGAATAATAAAAATAATTATTTTAAGATGCATACTATTTGTTATATAGATCAATTATTGTATTATATTAAACATGTTGGCAATGTACTTAATTTACAAGACATATATGGCACACTCAGGTCTAACATAGCCATTTGGTGAGCAGTATGTAACCTGACAAGATAACTCATTTAGGAGCTATCTGGTATTGGTTGTACACTGTTTGAAAACTTGACAAGTATGTATATATATATATGTGTGTGTTTTTTTGTAAATGTGACTCATGATGTTTTGGTCTGAGTATATCAGATACAACCGATTGCTACCCATTGTAACAACATAAAAAGCAAGTTCGATCGATTAATGATTTCCCATTCGTTATCTTTGGCTGCCGAACTGTTCTAGACGGCCTTTGGGAAATCCCACCATTAGCCATTTCCTGCTTATCGGAACACATTGACTGCAGAGTGTCATAGGCGCAGTTTTATAGCTAGGAACCTAGCATAGACTTAAAAACAATATTTTTTTAGACTAATCTAACTCAAAATGTCAATATATCTTGTTGTTGATAAAGCATACTTCAAATAAGCGCAACAAGATGTGCGTATGCCCTGTTCTCATTCAACGTCTCGAATTTAACAATGTCTTACTTTTAAATCTTCAGCTTCAAGAATCAACTTCAGTCGTCTTAGAACTACACTGTAGTTTCTATTGTCTGGTAATATGTAAGTGCATTTGCTATGCTATTAATTAAGGATTACAAATTCACTTTTTTGCATTTTAGCAAATTCTCAGCTTTGTGATTTTTGAAAGACAGATCTGACATTTTACATCAGTATACATACCAATACAAAATTGCACGCCTTGTAAAGTTCATCAAAACTCGATAACTGTATTGGTAAGAATACTTTAAGGCTTGAAATTAATGCAAACTTAATATAATTCGATAAAAAAAAACTTACCTGAATTAGAGATAACGTGATATGACTGTTTTCCCAGTTCCACAGTTGCATTTAATGTGGTATATAATGTTAGACAAATTACCCGGTCAAAATTTATAATGAATCAGAATAAATCGAAAGGAAACTATGTTATGCAATATGCAATATGAAAGTTGAAGCGCAATCGATACATTGATTCGAAGTGAAGCGAGACGGATAAATTAGCTAATAATTAAACATTTAACACTCACTTTTATCAGTTTAATGTCTTAAAAGTAATGTTACATATTTAAGTCACATTATCATAATGAAATCATATAACATTATATATTATTAATTATTTTTGCGCACAACGAAAATTAAAACTTAAAATAAGGAAGTGTGCAAACACGTATGTTGATAGCATAACAACATTGCATGCACATGTGCGCATACTTTTGATGTTGTTATTGAAATACCGTACGGTTAATAGTATACTTGAATATCCAGACGTTTTTGTTGAGAAGTTTGGCGCCCCTATTTATAATGTCGGTGTAGAATATCTTTCTACGTTCATAGTTGTTCATTTGTGGTTTATCATTATATATCAGTATTGTATGATACTGTTTTAAATTATATATAATAAACAGTCACCATAACATTTCTAAATTTAATTTTATTAGATTCCAACCATTTTTAATATCAAGTCATATAATGGTGTAAAGAAACGCTATGCCAAAATATGGGAAAACCAACATGCGGATTATTCGAGTGTCATGTCATGACGCATGCGCTTTGGTTTGAAGCCATCACGTCAGTTCTGTACACTTCTGGCGAATTTATGTTGTATGTAACTGAATCTTAAGAAATTCTCTTTTTACGTTGGTCTTAACACAATACAGCTTGTAAATCGAGGATAGACGGATGGTGGCATTGTTTAGTCCCAACATAAGGAAGAGCTTATTAACGACAACCAGCTAAACAAGACACTTAAGTCATCCACATTGTTTTATTTAACCCTATCCTCCATAAGCAAAATTATAGACTTAATCTTAAGGCAAACATGTGATGAAAACAATGAAAATTTAGGCAAAAATATACCAAATTTTGATTTGCATTAAAATCATTATAGGTAAGGAATAATTTGCTGCTCAATTTCGTATAATGTTTTTTGTAATACCCACCAGTAACAAAGAAGATAACAGGCACTGATTTCAAGAAAAAAAGTTAACCACCGACTAAATTCAGCCCTTCAGCTATGTTCGTGCATTCAACCTAATAATTGAAAAAAAACAATACAATGATATGAGGAATTTCAGGGTATGCTTGAAGAGGAAAATCATGCTCAAGCATACTACAACCTGACAATATTGCGATGACGTCAAGGACACCATGAAATAGCTCAACTAAGTGTACTAAGTCGTATTTGCCTAAATACTCTACTTCAAAATACGCAGTCTTCCATCAGATGTGACTTTGATAATGCAGGAGGTTTCTAATCCTGTTATTCAACTCATTTTGGAATGTTGTATTTACTGATCTCTGGCATTAATATCGCTAGAATATTTGATCTTAAACTTAGAGAGCAGTCAATTGTTAATTTGGGGTAAATAATTTTCATTGAGAACTGTGTAACGGGGTTGAATACTAAATACTAGTGGTATACATGTTTCCAAGCTGAAGGGTATAATATTAAAAAGTCAAGGCTTTCTTGACATCGGAAGTCTTCATTTCGATATGCGGCAGGTTCCCTCATATGCCTGAAGAAATAGTTCGACTACCGGTCACTTCCTTCACCAGTTATAAGATGGGTGTCTCGCAATGACTGAAAACTACCAAAGCAATGTAAATGCCTACAAAAATAGGTTCACACGTCCATGACAATATTGATTCAGTGACGGAGAAACTGCATTAATAGTGACGCGACCGATATTTGCCACAACGTTTCAAAAATACCTAAAGTGGTGTATGTTTAAGTAGCTTATATAATGAGTATACATTAAAAGAAATGCAGAACAAAAAGCAATAATGAACTCAACCAGACGCTCTTTTTCTCAGTAAAATATATTTAAAATCGAGTAAGTGAAAGATCCACATCGGTTTTTATTTATAATAGATACGCAGCTCTTTAGTTAATTGTAACAATTTTATTCCAGAGAAAAGCTTTTTTATTTTACAAAATCTCTTAAAAGTCCATTTTAACAAATGGTTATATCTTGAGTAGGACCCAGTGACGCAATAATTACGCAATAATGTAAAACTCAACCACTATTAATGATCAAAATGTGAAAATTGGTATGTCCAGTTAATTTCCGAAGCTTGTAAATAACATCCCCATAAATGTCTGGGTGTGAATACCCTGTCACAGGAGCGCCTTTAAATTACATTTACACTTGCCAATGAGAGAGATACCGTGTTTCAATAAAAAAAATAGAGAAAGTTTAATGAAGTTTGTCATACCGGTGTTCTTGCTTGAGGAGATATTCAGTTATAACACAGTTGCGATTACTGAAATCCTCAACGGAATAACAGGCCCTAGCAAATCGAATAATTTGTGAAATGTAAACCCTTACAGATGTCGGATTTATGTTTACTAACGAAACGCCATTAAACCAAGTAAATTTTATTTTTGAAAAAAATGATGGGCAAAACATAACAATTTAACAGTAGTTTCTTATCGTTTGTATTGTATCCAATTGACATATATTTGTTTGCATTTGCTCACTTATAAGTATGATTCGTAATATCATGTTTACAAACCCTCAAAGTCATTTTCCTGAAATAAAGGACAAACTGTTGATCTAAATCATTTGACTTGCAAATGCTGTAAATGTTAGAGAGTCTATGTTTGGATATATGAGTCGAAAGACTGGTAAAATTAAATGAATCAGTTAAAATGGTATATCGGCCGTAAAAGACGTAAGTGTATCTCAGCCAAAAGATCTACGTAATTTTTAGAAAGACACCGACAATATGTTGCTCTAATATTTTAAGTATCTGCCGCACAAAACAAACCCCCGGGTAATAGATTAGACGTCAACTTATTACAAAGATTACAAGTACCAATTGTATAAACACGCGGGTATAAATATTACGGACACATAGTGCAGTATTATAGATTAATATGTTGTGTGGATCATCTATAACATTGAGCAATTTACGAAGCTGGTACAGACTCATCATATATAGACACAGGTTTTGATTATACCTTGCTGTTAGCCCTATTAGGCCACATACCTTTTATGTTGAATATAAACAAGTTTCTCTGATGTATACTGACGTTTATGAATATTTCGATACAAAAACTGATCATCATTTGAATAACGTGCCGAATTGATATTCGGATGTATCATATCACGTTGCTTTTTGGAACAGAATCCAAATTTATCAGCTTATATAATTTAATGCCGTGTCACGGAACAGTTGTTGAGGAATGATTTGTAATCGCTCGATCAGACCGGTCAGCATAGTCGGACATTGCACTCCCGAGTAATCAATCACAAAACAACTGTTTTGATTAATTGGAGACAGAATTCATTACAATCGATATAAATCATTCACAATTTATGGTAATGTCGTTGGTATTTCATAAATTGATACGACCACAAGGATACTTTTATATAGTATCACCTCTCTACATCGGACAATGTTTGAAATGAACATATGTCGAAATTGTGTTTTTTAAGACAGGTTTAATGAAGGCAAAATGTAATACAGAAAGCTCCAATAGGAGCTATATTGCTTTCAGCCTGCATTAAGCAATCACATGCATTTAAAACACATCAGTGTTTTGTTAAAATGAGTTTGGTTTAGAGAGGTTTTACTGTATATGAGTTGTCGGTTCAAATTTATCGCAACCAAAACCATCTTTACTGTGGTGTTTGTTAGGCACTCCTGGATGACCTAGATTACAATGTAAATAATTATTGGTCTATGAATAATTTTATAGGGTTCGTGATTATCCTTTTTTCACACAATGTTTTTTCACACAATGTATCCACACGGAAAACATCTGATGAAAAGTATAAAAATCTAGGCAGAAGAAAATGACTTTCGATAATTGTATTAAAATCATTGTCTACAATGGTTTTAAAAACTATCAATTACAGAGGCGATAAAGGGCGCTTCTGTTACGAAAAGATGTGTGCATGCCTGGATGACCTTAATTACAATGTAAATAACCTATGTCTATAAATATTGCTTTTTCGTTCACTATTATATCTGTATTAAACTTTCTCCTAAGTTTGTACACATGGAGTGGCAAATACTCTCGAGTTTTTCGGTCGCTTATTTACGCTGTAAAATACCTCGTTCAGCTGATTAAACATTTATATCAGTCTATGAGAAATAACACATGTCTCTGTTGTTTCTGTTTTTAAAGAAACAAACGTTAGCATATACACTTAAGATATACGGGTCATCTTTTCAGTTATATGATGGGAATCGAACAATTATTTTCGTATTAGAAAGTGATAAGAACTTAATTAAGAAATAATAAAGGTTTGACTGTTGTCTAATATATGTTTAATCATGGTTTTGAGTTTGTTAAACTGAAGTCACTTTTAAATAATTGTTCATCGCAGATTTAACAATCATATTATATTATGTCATACTATTGTTTTTTTTATAAGTTAAAGTACAATTCCGTCATATTAAACCATTGTTTATAAAATGTAGGACAGAAGGTCTTTCAGGACACACAATTCCGTCATATTAAACCATTGTTTATAAAATGTAGGACAGAAGGTCTTTCAGGACACACCACATACAAAAACTAATTGCAACTTTATTGACTCTAGCATGACTTTGAGAGTTCCGTATATGGCATTGCGTCTTTATTTAGTTTAAAACATTACAACCCATAGTGCGATAAATTGCTTATGTGTTAAGGTGACTCTTTGATTGATCTTAAACGTTTCAACAAATACACTTCGATTATAAAATGTTTACATGGGACCCCATCTCGCTCCATATTACTGAACTGACGTTTTATATGTCACACTATATATTAACAAATATAGTGCTTTATGATTTTGATCATTGTCGACGGTTTAACTCAAGTTGACTGTACACATTGCTTAGCTCATTATGACGAAATGCGGGACACCGAAAAATACAACAACTTTAAAACATATATGTTATATGCTTCCATTTCGTCAGCAAACGACAAGTACATATAACATAAGTGTGAACAAGCAACATGTCCGTATACAAAAAAATAGTCACAGTGCGATACAGGCATAATTATTCAGATTTTGGCTTACTTTTGAATCAGCAGGAAGTAAGAAAACACAATTTATGAAAAGATTTGAATTGTGTCTTCTTATCGCTCTTTCCGTCGTTATTGATATAAAGGCTTGGATTTGTTCCATTCAATACGCTGCGCCACGATAGCGTATAATCTTGGATATGCTATAAACGGTCGCCGGCGCCGCATTGCGTATTAACAAAAATTATGATGATCGGTATTTAAAGATATTTGAGGAAACTGATATTGACATTTGAATTCAAACCAGCTGTAAATTTATCTTAATTCATGGCAAAAGATCATGGATATTTGTACATTGCTTAACATATACTGGTATATTTTGTATCAACTATTTTTCTTCTAAGCGTGCCCATACCCAAATATATAAACAACTTGGATATGGATCAAATACCGGGTAAATTTTCCTCTTTTCTTGTCCTTGAAACTTACACGACAGTTTTACATAAAAATCACGTGTATTGAATAACAGTGTACCATGAGGCAGTCGAGGTTTTCGGTATGGAAACAATACTTGCTTATTACTAAGGCATGTGTTTCATAGAATACTTAATTGTAACGCGACAATGTTATCAAACTTTGTATTCCATTTGAATAGCAGAATCAACAGCAACTTTCAATGGACTACACGTTCATTTTAAAATTCTGTCAATATTTATTCCGTCAAGAATTACACGTGTTTACTACATTTAATTGTAAACTAAGCAAGCTTTTCTTTAAGAAATGTTATAACGATGTGCTTAACCATGTATATAAATCGTCGTTTATTTAAATCGTTTTAGAGCATATTTAGCCAATTTCACTAACGTGTTTTTAAGACAAATGAATAAATATGCGGTTGTCCGCTACTAAAATGCAATCATTGAAAGTTTCAAAACAACATTTGAACTTAAAAGCGTTTCTACATTGCAAAACATGGTATGTTTGTTTCATTCGGATAAATATCACGCCATACAATGTGACATCTATTAGAAATCCATCTTAAACCAATTAAAGCCAAGGTATTATGTTTCCTTGATCAAATAAGTAATTTGAAAGATTTAAACGATTATTTTTGCAACCTGATGCTTTGTCATTAACTGGCTTGTAGCACGGAATAACTATGGAAACATAATAGTGCAACTTTACTTAGTTTTCAAAATGTTAGCTTTCAAATGAAAGCTGCTTACTTGAAACTTCTAGTTTTAACTTAACGAATTAATGACATTTAATTGAAAGTATGTGACAATTTTTCAACATTTTATCAGCGTTAGATGAGTAGGTCATAGTGACCTGAGTATGGATTCCGATACCTAAAATGCGACACACAGTTAAATATATTTTCTTGAAATTTCAACGTGATTTATTGAAGTTACACACAATCGCAACAATGGCTGTAGTTATTTATATACGGTGTGTAGTTGATGTTATATATTGTTTTATTGCCACTATTATTGTTTTGCATATTGTATTTCTCTATTTTGGATATTCAGGATATACTATTTCATTTCCAAAACAATATATTGAATATTCTCGAAGACCGAGTTTAAGAAAACATTGTTATGTCACCATGACCATTATTTTACATACATTTAATCTGGTCGTTGGAATTATTGGTTGAATTGCGGCAAATGCCAAATAAACATGCTTGTAACCATTGTCTTGACTTTTGTCTTTTTCCTTTTAAAACGGATTTGGCTTATATGTCATCTAATGAAACGATTCCAATTTTAAAAACTAGTACACGATTTCACTTGAATAAGAAAACTTGCACCCACCATGCATACGTCCCCTGAGCAATGATTTACCTCTGACCTCCATAACAGTTACTTAAGATCGTACTATTAATACTCAAAGCAAATATATACCACACTTGGCGTATTTAATGACATTAAAAAATGGGTGTTACAACACTATCGTGCATGTAAGACTTGACGCGGTTTTAACGGACCATCTGATTTAGACCACTGAACCTATACTGAAATGATTGTAGTTACTAAATATATTTTATGAATTAAAAAAACATTGTATATAAACACGTGTATCTACTTCATTTTTTTTAACTGTGTATACAATTACGTTGTTGTCATTGCTATAAGTGCAAGTGTATAGAATTGAAAAAAATCAATATAGTTACTTATATATAAAACTAAATCATTCTTAGTAGGCTAAACTATACGAGACGTGTTATGTTAGTAATGTGAAATGTCTCCTTTTTAGGACACTGTCGTAAATGCAACATTAAGATAGCATACATACAAACACACGCGTAAATAGTAAAAAGCATGGGGTTTATAAATATTTACGGCACAATACTGATGCAAACTGCATGCCTATCAACATTAAACATACAGGGATATATTTCAATATATTTCCAAGAGACGTGAAGTACTAGTGGGAGCTAGCATTAGTGAAAATTCACTTTTAAATAACACGTTACCACGAATGTTTTGTTTCATTTACCACATCAATAGCAATTTGAATATCCTCTAACGAATTTACATAATAAATCAATGAGTTTTACACATGTTTGTTTCAACTACAGAACTCATAACTTATCAGTCGATGTTATAACAACACTATTTCTACGTTTGCGTCACATGCAACATGTATTAAACTGATTCAGATACCGGTACGCAAACACTAATACATTGAAGTGGATATTGATATTGGGTTAAATATCTTAGATGACGATTTAAATAGTTAAATTAGTATTATGTGTCTGCAATCTTTGTCAATCTTCTAATCGAGAATATCTTAAGCGTACGCATCTTCAAAATGTAGTCCTTTATTCCGTATGATGTTAGACATGTCCGTTTGCTTAAACCTTATGAAATAAGCAGTTCCGATAGCTTAACCATATTTAAAGCTATACAATTATTACAATAGTTAGTACCAAAACATATACTGTTAGAATTTTCCACGCCAACATCGGATTACTACAAGTACTAATTCGTATGTCATCAAATAACGTCATATGGGTTGTTTGGACGTCATCAGTTCTAACTTGTGTTATGTCGGCTGCTTTACTTTTTTGCGAGTAACTTGCCCCGCTAGACTTCTAAATTTGCTTTCATGATGTTCTGTTTCTAACGAAATGTGTTTAAAAAGGTATTCGGTGCTGAAAGTTAATGACAAATTTCCTACCATTGTATTTTAAGAATGTTTCCATGATCTTTATTAAAATTGATCATAAGTGTAGCATGTGGAATTAATAACAGCTCACTTCAATGATTTGCATCCCCGACAATTATTTCCATGGCGCTGCGTTCTCGCAATTTGACTGAAATTTATACACGAACACACCGAAATAGTCATTCCATGTATCATATTAACTATAACTACTATGGCACCATAAAACACTCCAGACACTACAGTTAAGAAAACAGAATCCACATCTGGTCAACAATGATCTCGAACTTGTCTGGACAATGGGATTGATTTAACTTAGTAGATAGAACATAAAATAAATCGTTTCTGGAATGGCATTCGGAACTGGTCAAATTGTGCAAGTATTGAGCCAGTGCTTCATTTAACCATACCTAAATCATTTATAGATAATTAAACAACTTTGACCTCAGAGCGAAAAGGATACAATAAAAGTAAATGTAATTTGTTCAGCGCAACAAACGTCTAATACTATGACATTATCGTAAAGACGACGAACTTACACTCGACTTACAGTAGAAACTTGGTCTGATGGCGCATTCTTTCCGGAAAGTCGATTTCAGTTCAAACTTCAGTTAAGTTGACATAGTAAGATAGCTGTCAAACGTACGTACGTGCCCACCTTTACACTTTGTTAAGAAATTATTGATGAGAAAAATCACGAGACCATGTTCGTCATAATGAGGTCCGGGTGTGCATATTAGCAGTTATACTTTAACCAGAAAATAATTGGCATTCAGAGTATATATCTTAATGTGCTAATAATTTATATTCTGCTAAGCCGTCGTGTTAAACTTTTGGTGTCTGATAATATGGTGGCATTTGATGTAATAGAAAGATAATACCAGCACAATTGGTCTTGACGAATTTTAAACGTTTTCTGTTCTAATATATATACATATTATAGCTTATGTACAATCATTCCTATAAACATAGTCTAACATATTGATTGTGAATATTGTTTTGCCAATTATTTTGCTCGTAGCGCATTAATTGAAAGAGGATATTTGAAAAAATTAACATGCCATTTAAAGATATTATTTTGAAAGAAACTCTACTTATAGTTTTAACTTTGTTTAAATTCAGTTTGAAGGGAATTATATCAACAATTTCGTTGTTTGATTTCGGATCCAGACTGTTTGACACTTTGCAAAATGTTCACACAAGTCAGCAAAATTGACTTAACTGACAATTAAAAAACAGAAGACGAGAGTTCGAGGAGACGAACGTTTCGCAGCGGGGATTTGCTTGATAGCGAAATAATAATGTAAATAGAAGAGCCCAGTCGACTCAATTTGAGTGACGGAAACTAATTAACATTTAACATCATTTCTTTATCTTTTGATCGTAAGGGTAAGAGAATAACTATATAAAAATAATAAACCATTAATATCATTTGTATTTTTAAATGCAATTGTTTTGTCCAATTTAGTTTGTGTTTATCAACATGTTTCATAACGATACTTAAAATATGTTACACTTCTTTCCTGACTGAATTTAACCCCATTTTGGCTCCAAATTTAAAATAAAATGGTTGTAATTTAAGAGGTTAAAAGGCAACGTGTATATTCTACGTGCAGTCATATTTGTGACAGGTTGTGCAAAGGCAGATCTTATGGACCAACACATTTCATAGACTCATATTAACCTTCATTTTTATAAGTAAGCGCCTGAAAAGAAAAGTCCCTTGGTGTAGTGATTGAGAACAATGTAATAATGATTTTGATGCTTGTCAAAGAGTGTGTTTTAGCGATGCATCCTGTACCACAATAAGGATTGTTAAGGCAGAACTTGTCACAATTTAACACCCAACATCGGTTCGTTGGGTCCAAATACGACCAGTCAACAAGGGTAAGCTGTTTGTTTTTGTAGGATGTTTAATTGTTATCGTGATAAATTATTAGCGAAGGATCTGCAGCGGAAGGACGGTAGACGGAGGGTATTTAAGGTCGCGACATAATTTGTTTAGATGGTCTAAATGGATAAAAATAGAAAAAAAAATTCTGCAGGCTGAGTCTTACACGTCTTTCCTAACCCCTCTTAGAAGCGTATATAAACTTGGGGACGACTCAAAGTTAGAGACTCAGACTTTCTTAACCAACACAAAGGAAAGACGCAATATTTACTCAAAAACAGTCCTCCTACTTTGCATCGTATTCTTCAACCTTAACCCTTATATTTTCTTTCAGATGTAAGGTTGGATTTAAGCATGACTTCCATTCAAGTTCGATTAAGTTAACAAAGTTCGGCATTAGTTCAAACCGAAGAAATTGTATTGTTTTATTAGGGTCAGAGACATTTTAACGATAGTTAATGTTTTCATGAATGGTCAAACACTGTCGTGTCCAATTTCAAAGTATTGGTAATAACTAGATTAAACAGTTTTAGCGAAAAAGCTTTCGCTTTACAATATACTGTATCAATGGACTAGACTAGTGCTCTTTAGAAAACATATACACATTGTATGTTGTACGATGATATTCAATATCATAGGTCAAAATAAGAGAGTTCCAGAAATAGGAGTCAATTTCTTCTTCAAGCAAAGTACAATGCGGTGCGTAATATATTATCTATTATACGGGTTGTTCCATACGAGTTTTGTGTAATATATAACATGTATCAACAAAACAAGGCTACCTTCCGTTCGCATATTTGTTTAGAAATATACTATTATATCACAGGCAAATATCAAATGATCACACCCATATAAGTCCCTAGGACACAACGACAATGTTTAATTCATACTGCTTCCGAAACAGTCGTGATATAACAGTTCATTGTTGCAGTAAGATAGTCGCGAAAATGGCCAACGTAAATGGCATTTGTAACAAGTCGTTATGTAAATTTTAGACCATCGTCGGATCTCGGTCTATATTGTTTTTCTACAAATCAGATTCAACACCACACTGACCTGTACCGTTCTAAGCATGTTATCAGTTATCGCGCCTGACATTCAGTTACTGGTTTTATCAGGACCATTCTCAAAGAAATATCCCGCCACATTAACAGGTTTGACTGAATTTTTTTAAAAAGATATCTGGCTACAATTTGATCGTCGAAATTTAGATTATCCAGACAGCATTAGTATGTCTGCCAGTGTCTATGGTTTGCTACCTAATTGTACATTCCACTTGCCCGCCAACTAAATCACTTTTTGATCGAATTGGCATAACGTGTTTTCTGAAGCTATCGTACTGCGATTTATTACCGGTTTAGACTATCGGCGCCTTTGCACAGCAGGTTTTCCAACTATATGCATGCCTTCTATGCCGGCGGATTGTGACTTTCTCATACTGAAGCCACTTATAATATATGACGCAGCAGTGAATCTGCGATTGAATAGGAATACTAGTATAAATACCGGTACTGTAGATAATGTATAAATGCTAGAACATGCGAGTACATGTCGAAGTTATGTGACTGTTTTACTGTAATACACAATTCAAACAAATAAAAAACATGGTTTATATTTAATATCTCTTTATATTAATGTGACGATTATAATTAAAATTAGTGTTCTATATAACTAAATTCATTAACTTCTTTTTGACACTGACTCACACGTTTAAAGTAAGGCGTTCTTATAAGCCATACATTTTTAACATTCGGATATGCACTTGCTTTAATTGTCTTTGTATGTGAATCCCTAAACAACCCATCAAATAGCATTTATTTTTCTTCTGATATACGTACTTTATATCAGACTCTTCCTTAGTAAATAAAGGTCGAAAAATGCGTAAGGGGTAACGTGTTAAACGTGTTAAATATCCTGTCAAAACGGAAATAGCGAATGCGAACTGAGTATTCAAATACATAAAATACCCACTTGTTATTTTCATGATAAAAGTGAAGGTAATGGTTCAATAATCGGCGTTATTAAGCGATATATCTTTCCTGGCATATATCACAGTAAATCAATAGCTCCTGTCTGGTAGTCGCATACCGATGCGACGATGCCGGTTTTGCGCTCAAAAAACGAGTCACACTGAATATCTGAAATAATCTAATATATAGAGATACTTAGTAGGAATGAGCTTGAAAAATATATGATATCAGCACATGTCTTGTTTTATCAATTTTTTAAATGGTGATAGATAGAAATGAAATAGATTACGCGATCCAGTATGAGCAAACAATGTTCAAACATGCAAACATATTCAAATACAATACTTCACAATTGAGCACCATATGTGAAACATACGCGATTGGTACGAAGGCACATTTATATTTACAAAAACACATATGCTTTTTTATCAGGTATTATTTCCCGTTAACGCCATTTTTGACTTAACTGAATTCGAGAAGTGATGACCACCTACATATTTTGCTTGTCTTTATCCCATCCAAACATAAACAAAATTATTACAAAAAATCGTTTGGATCATTTTCGTTGTTTTCACTATTCCAACGGGCAACGAGACATACAAAATACAAAACTGAGTTCATGTATTGAAGCAAACGACGAACAAGAACACAAAGACACTTTAATCGAAGTTTCCAACCTAGCTCTGGCGATACCGATCGAATTATAAATTTGACCAATAACAGAACCGTACTAGCAGTAAGAATCGGATAACAATTGGCGTGTATGCACTTTTTCAAGTATTATCTAACATAGTTGGCTATTCAAACAGTTGTAGATACAGACTGAATAATGAACATAATACATTTTTAATAGTCTATACTTATAAACTGTGGCTGTGCTAGCTTGATCTACGTGCGTGCATGGGCAGCGTTTAGCATCTAATCTGGCATAAGTCGTTCAGTGCGATATATGACTGTAATCAACAAGTCAAACAGTGCAGCTCCCAACCACACGCCATTAAAACAAATGTTTTTCGTTTGTTACAATTTAACGGAAAGCAATTTGCAGGCGGCACTTTTAATTTTTACGCCAGGAAAGATAACATCGCTGTGCATAGGTCTATATCCATCGTCTTAGCAGCACAAGCTAGCAGACAGTTTTATCAGGCATTCCGGTGCGTGCTCTGTGGATATTAACTTATTGATCTCAGTTTTGACGGGAATATTGGAAGCTGTGCTTAATCAAATAAGACATACACTTATGCATCGACCTTCCAAGAGTTGTTTATTCCATTTGTATGGGTACAACGAACTAGTTCGTTGTGTTCTAGTTCGTTGTGTTAAAGAAGCTTATGATCCTGAAAATTAAATCAAATATACGAATCATGCTTAAAAATAACACGCATTTGGTGTTCCGGAAACAAATAGCAGTTCCATCAATAGACTATTGTTATTAGTATTTTGTCTTGTGATAAAAAGAATCTAACACTCGTTGTCAATTGATATCAAATTGTATCAAACTTGTTCTGGAACATGGTATTAAACTCGCCAGACGCTCGTTTTCCAAAACTCATTTAATAAAGCTTGATATCAATTGACAATTCATGCAAGATGTTCTATTAAAACAACTTGGTGACGCGTGAAGTAAAACAACACATTTGGAGTAGTTGTTGCGGAATGATCGGTTGTCGCTCGGTCAGACTGACCAGCATATTCGTACATTGTCCTACCACGTTATAAATCACTAAACAAATGCTTTAAATAATAGGAGACAAAATAATGTACAATCGATAGAAACCCATCACAATTATTCTAATGCTGGATGTTATTCGGAGAATGATAGAGCAAACAATGACAATTTTATATATGCTTTGTCGGTTCCATTTTTTCGCAATCATAGCGGTCTTTTCTGACATGGTTGTTATTTCTTTACGGATGGTCCCGTAGGTACCACATCTCAAAATGTCGACTGAAACGTAGGTACAATATTTTGTTTTTGCTACGAATGATATGTATGAATAAAACCATGACGTTCGTTATTATGTGTATATTTAACATTCTTCACAATAAGTACACTCTCAGTAAAACATAATTTTGAGCTTGGTCGGTGGAAGATACAGTCAACCCTGTATTGAGTGGCCAATGTAAAATAAGGGATTTGTGGTCTTTAAGAAAGATGGTCACTTAATGCAAAACGAGTGTAATAAAGAAAGCTCTTTTGAGGTTAGCCTGTATTACTTTCGTTTTGCATTCAGTGACGACCTGTCATTAATTACTTAGTCAGTATTTTGTCTTTTATTAAATTTACAAAATACAGTGCGATATAGTCCTAATGTGAGACAGCCATCATTTGAGTATTTAGTATAAAGCTTTAACATAAATACTACGATTGTCATATTGTGTAGGAGATACCATCCATATCGCTTATAAACAAACTGAAATCTAAAGGTGACGGCAAAACTTAAATGTTACGTAATAAGGATACAGACGATTATGCCCCCATTATACCAAGGATTTTTTTTTCCAATCGGCCCTATCTGTACTTTATTTTCCCAGATAAATCTTTTTGTTTTGATCGGCCAGATTGTCGTCCTGAATTGCCTTCAATCGTTCCAATTTTTTACCCGATTGAATCCCGACCAATGAACCATGGCTGGGGGACGATTCGTGGACGTTCCTCGAGCGATCGACATACCTCCGGGGCTGAAGTATGCGAAAGTACGTTCAAGTACGCAGGAACACGCCAAATGTTCTGTAGAGACCCGCTTCTCGCGCACAAGTGAGCGATTTTCGCGCGTTGTTCGGCCGAGAGGGGCCGTACATGGGCAATCCCGGCTCGAGAGAGGTCGTTTTCGGCCACTCTGCGACCGATGTCCGCCGTTCTTACATCATTTTTCCTGCGAGAGTGGCCGAATGTAAGCTTACGTTGACGCAGGGAGCCGCAGGAAGTCGAAAGTTAACGGTCTTCGCACGATTAAAACGATCTTCGAACATTCTTCGGCCGACCAAATTTGCCTAGATCGGCCGGTGATCGGTGTTTTTGGGAACCGACTATATAAATCTATCAAGATCGAAGCATTTCACCACTTTCTAACCAGCCAGTGAAGGTCATTGACCTACAAGCAGTGCCGGGTCTTGTTGTAGCTGTACAATTCCGTTCTACCATAGTACAGCAAAATGTTATAACACTAGAAAATATGCTGAGGAGTAGGCCAAGGACCAAGAGAAAATATGCCAAAAAGAAGGTTTTTTTGTTTTATTTTTTAAAGGTTTTTCACTTGTGTTTTGATACAGTACCTGTTCTGAGAAACAGTTTTTATTCATGCTTTGGTTTATAATTCTCTGGCATTAATATTAATTTGTAATTTTTTTATTATTTATTATAATTTTGAGTAAATATATGTCTTGCTGTTGTATTAAGAACAATGAATTATTTTCTCGCCCCTTTTTTGACCCAATTGAGTCCCGTCCAATGGACCATTGCCGCCAACACTAGACGTGGCCCTCGGTAGAGAGCGACAGAGGCTATACGGAAGCCCCAGAGGGCTCCAGAGGGCTTGTGAGACAAGACTTTGTGGACCTTCAAGGGACCCTCGGACGACCAAGGCGACAACGGGCCGACGGTTTTTTGATCGGCTACTGTTTTTCAACATGTTCAAAAAAAGTAGCCGATCACTTTGTCGGTACCCGACACTCGGAGGACTGATGCGATCGCGCCAGATCTTCCCACGAAGATATAGGTAAGTACTCGACACTTGACAGTGCTCGCTGGTTCCCGACTTTTTTCGCAAAAATGGGGCCGATCGACCAAAAAAGGGATCGGTTACACTCGGGACCAAAGTAATCCTTGGTAAATACAATGCAATATTTCGAAATAGATGTATGGTGGTCAGCAATGCTATCTACGTTTTTACATATTGACTGAGTAAAATTAAGTCTGAAAGGAAAACGCATGTGCTTACATACAACGTGAATCAAACCTGTGACAATAATCAAATACCATGCAGCATTATCTGTATAACTGTACAGTATGCCACCGGCTTTTCTGAAATTGTCAACCACTCGTAGTTGTTCCAGTGTTTATACTAGCAACGACGGGACTGATTCCGGGAAGATTTGATTCATGCCTTGTCACATCACATCAAAACCAACGCACCATCTGTAAATTCAATCGAAGTTTTCGTCTGGTGAGTATGATAACAATATGAACATTATACAACGGACTGTCACCTATGTGTCAACAGTAATTTATGAGGATACTTGAAATAATAAAGGAAATTCATCAACATCAAAGTTAAGAAATGCTTCGAGGTTACATGAAATATATTTAATAATATACAATAAAATAGAAAGCTATATGTCTAACCTATATAGACTGACATTTCCTTCGCAAATGTGCATTTGTGATTGAAATTGTATAACATGTTGAGACAGTCATGGCTGAACAAATTTGAAAAATCATACAAGGCGTTTAACCGTTTCAATGCTGAAAAGTTATATAAGGCTCAACAAACTATGAAAGATCAATTTCGGAAGAGTGCAGCGTTTTCATCATTGATTTACTCTCATGGCGTCAATTTACAAATTTCCGGCTTAAGATAACAACATGAGTAGCGAAAAAACTTTGAATTGTCTTACGTCTTTATAACATGACTAAACTGTGTTGTAACAAACGTTTTTTCAGCCGCCGTCTTATCTGGAGCTGTACTATTTACATTGGCCTTTCACATTGACATTGACAGATAAAAAAGTAAGGGTTGTTGACATGATTTATTTAAGTAGTGCTGTTTTAAGGGCTTGAAAGTGTGTTTATTAGCTAAAGGTAATCCGTTTTCAGACTTAATCCACAGTTTATAAAAAAACGCCGCCATAAGCGTTATTCTTTACTAATTTTAAACGTTTTAATGTTACTCAATAATATGTAAATAAAAAGAAAACAACAACCATTTTCCTTGCCTTGGCGTTGCACATTTTATTATTTAATGTGTCAAACACATTGGAACCAGGACAGACTCCGGGTATATATGCATCAGTTATTGCTGTGAACAGTTTGTACAATTTGAACGTTGTTTTTTTTCTAACGCATTATATGGAAAAAATCGCTTTTAAAAACAGTTACTTATTTCAGCACCATTGACTATTTCTTTTGTTTTCATAGAACATAAGTCGTAAGTAAGCCATAAGCTTATGAAGACGGCGTCTAATAACCTCTTCGTTTTTCTGTTTTGCAACGTTTATTTTACCCTTTCCTCTATCACCTTTCCCTCACAAGTTATTTTAGACAAATCCATAAGGAAAGAACCTGATAAACAATATCAAATTCTGGGAAAACTAAAACGCTGCTTTGAATTGTATTGAAAACAGGGTAGAAAGTGGAGCAGTTCTCGTCACGAGCAAACGCTTTATTTCTTGCAATGTTTCTAATAGACATTTATTACAGAGGCGCTACTGCAGAGGAATCAGTCAAAGCACCTTCAGGCTGATGTGTCATACATATTTATTGAAAATGATGTGCGTGTAACTTTAAAGCTGAACAATGCTATTCAGATTTGCCTATACATTCGTCTATAATGAGGATTCGACCCGAAATCGTGTGATTTTTACGACCTCTTTTTTTCAAAAAATCGAATTAAATAAGTTATCCGCCAAATTCAGCATAAAGCGTATTGACTCTGCATTAGAACAAAACGAAAGAGGGTACACTGAACAAGACACTTTCGTCACTTCCTCGGATATTAAAAAAAAGATGTAAAACAATTGGTAAAGATGTATAGGCTGATAAACATACACCCATGCTAAGCCTCGAAAATTTTAAAAAAGAAACTTCAATTAATTTCAGCAAATGCTATAGGTTATGCAACACAATCCCAATTTATTTCAATACAAATGATTAATGGTATTAATTAAAGACTGTATATTGCGAACCCAGACACGGCTCGTAACGTTAAAAACTCACAAGGGGATAATCCACCGAAAAGGAATATTTGTTAGGGAGGCATTGTCGCATAGACTCGCAAACCAACATATTCCTTTAAAAGATACAAACGATTCAATTAATTAAACAATAAGATTGAGCAAGTTCGAAATATACGGATACATATAAAAATAAGTTAACACCTAGCTACAGACGAAACAGGTATTGTCGAATATGTCGTTACTATTTATATCAGATCGAATTCGAACCAATGAAACTTTCCGCAACTGCGGCACGTAGTGAAAAAGCGATATCATATGTTTTGGCTTGTATTTAAGTTTCCATTACAGCAGGACCTCGACAATGTTTGAGATAACGAGGCATTACAGTTATTTGGAAAATGCCTTGTCGCACCTAAAACTAAAATGCCAAAACACAAATCGATATTTAGAGGTATTGTCTTAACGTTAAAAATGGGTATGCAATTAGAAATGTACTTTTATAAGGTCTCAAACTTTCAAGATCTTTCTAAATAATGCAATGACACAATTTCCTGACAGTGTCAGGATATACGCGGGTTATCAGAGTGTGACTCTTAACTAGTTATATTTGAAATGCTATGGATTCGTTATGCCATACCAAACAGTAAAGCCATGTTGAATCGCCTCCGATAAAGTTTCGATTTGGTTTCGATTCAAGTTTCAATTAAACTAGTTACCGTACTGTAGCAGTTTCCTTATTTATCTAACCCTGTTGTTTATAGTCATCATAATGTATCATTACAAGAACAGTTTGACGAAATATTCTGCAAGATCTGATAACACTGATAGGAGTTTTATTGCGACATTATTAATGACCCTGACAGCGACTGTTACAGTAATTTGTTTATCTATAAATAACTAGGCATCTGGAAGGGATTATCTGTCAGTAAAACGATATGACCGTGTATTTAGAATTCCCACAGGAATTCGCATAGTCGCCAGCGTTTTCTGTACTTTTGTTTAAGAGACTATCTCTGGATGATACTGTAAATTATCATAGTTTGTCGGCTTTCTTCTTCAGCCATGCTATTTTCCAAAAATGTTGTTATAGAAGAATTCTGACGATCTATTGTAGAAAATAGTGAGTAACATTTCTCAAAAGCACGTTTTTGTTTGTTTGTCTTCACTTGAGTTTTCGTCGCTTTGCTAGTATTTAAATCATTTCGAGACATACGGCTATTTAATCATGAAAGGTTAGACCGGAAGCTGACATGTTGCTTTCGAACAAAGGCGATCACCTGGGTGGAACCCCCGACTTTCCGCAAGACAACTAAACGAAAATCCGAACACGACGAATGCCGGTATTGAACTTACAAAGTGAGAGGCTAAGTGATTTGGAGTCAAAGATCGTAACCATCCGACCATTACGGTCCCTTCAAAAGCAAGTTAGTGACCATTTACTTTGCATATTCTATTTGCAAACATTGTAGATCGAGATCATAGGTCTCCTGTAAGAGCCCTGCGAGCAGGTGATATACTGGTTGCAATACTATTTATACCTAGAAATTCACTTTCAAAAGTAAAAGTTTTAAATCCGTTGTATGCTGTTTATCTGCTAAACCGGATATTTCGTTTATCAGGAGTAGTTATAGGCAACCAACTTGTCCGAATTAACATGACACTATAATTCCATTGCATAAAATGTAATAGCATTGGTCAACGTTGGTTTCCTATAAATTTGATATGTAACTGTTTATGTTTAATTAAAGGCCTATATGTTAGCAATATGGTACCTGAGTGTTTATCATTTGATAATTAGCAGGTAAACATATCCCTATTACCCTATTATTATTAACATGAAATCCTCAAATAGATAAAAATATGCCCTTCGGTTAAGACAAAAATGTATATCAATATTTTGTTTCTGCCTCCATTGACATTACACTGATTTCAGTGAAGATTTGATATCGATTTCACTAAACGTCAACAACTGATAATAAACTCAAATCCAAAAGTGCACATTTGGATGTCCCAATAATGGTATTGAGACTGCACTTAATTTTGTACCGTTATTCTTTGCAGAGAAGTTGCAAGAAGATTAAAGTTGAATACTGAAATTAAAAGTTTGACGATAAGCAAATAGTTAGTTCGAGACATGTAGTGAAAGTTGAACATGAACATTACTTTAGCAATTTACAAATTAACTTATGATTCGAAGTTCCGATATTGATATATATTCTTAGAAAAGCGAACTACGTTACCGACACAGTTTCCGAATTGTGCTGATGAAAACATAGCAGATTCTTTTATGACCATCTCAAAATCCCTTTACATGACGCGATTACACACTTACGAAGTTTGGATTATTATATGCGCATAATGTCTTCTTGTTTGATAACAAAATCGGAAGATCTGTTATACTTTGACCTCCTATAACATTAACCGAATTAATCATACGCAGACATACACATACTTTATTAACAGTGAAGCCGATCACAATTATAAGGTGTCAGATCAGGATTTGCATTGTTTACCTACTTCATTTGTTCGTCCTGATATAACCCTGTTTAACACGAAACATTTATCTTCGCAACATGCTTAATGTTATAAAGCAGTAGCTTTAAATCCCCAGGGGAGAGTAAAGATGTAATTGAATAAACGGTTTATGTCTAGCATATCACACCTTCAGCATTAATATATCATTTAATCCATTACTTCGAAATACACAGCGCTCTCGCATATAGCTGATAATGACATGAAACATTTATATTATAAACATCTCGGAATCCTTAAGCATGCATCATTGCAAATGCATGATTCTGGAGTTTTAGTCCTTTTTAAGCTTAAATATACTAAAGCTGAAACAAATCGGACAAAGTTAAAATCTTTGACAGATACTAAGTACTGCATACTATACATTAAGACACCGGAAAAGAGATAGGCTTCAACAAGAAATGCAATTGAGGGTAATTTGAAAGTATACGTAAACGTCGTAGATTAAGGAAAACTAGACATGTAATTTCCGTCAGGGGATTTCAAGATAATATCAGCAGAACGACAGTAAAAGAGCAAGTAAGGAAGAAACGTATACTAATACAATATTTCAAGAAAATAAACCTTAACAAACACATGTTTTAATTTGTTTCCGATAGCACCAAACACACTTAAAACAAAAACAACAAATAATACCTTCTGGTCCATTAACTGAATTCAGGTTTCAGGAACGCATCCTTCGTTTACATGAAAATAAGTGCTTCGTGGTACGTATAGATAAGAAAAAGGCTTCCCTGTGAATATCGGTGCAGAAGTAGAGGTGTTCATTTGAATAAGCACATATTCCTATGTTCCTGTTAAAACTGAGATCGATACGTTAATATCTGCATAGCCAGGCCGACCATTTCTCCGGATTTTTTCGGAGATCTCCGGATTTTTCCGGATTTTAGAAATATTCTCTATAACCGTTATTCTAAAATTACAAGCAGCATGGGTCACAATGAGACGTCGTATTAAACGGCGTCTCATTGGGACCCACGCTGTTTGCAAATATCATCATATTTTCTTCCGTAGCACGCATAAAGGTGAATATTTGCCATGATCTCCGGATTTTACATGGTCCAGTTATGGTCACCCTGCATAGCTCGTACCGAAATGCCCGGAAACATGGTCTGCTATGATGAGTAACTTTACGTGCTTTATAGTGCAATGGGTATATTCCTTTGTAGATATCGTTTGGCCCTTTTGGCACAAGCCTTAAAAGTGTTCGAAATAAAATGTTATAACGGAACAAAGAATTTCGATGAAATAAAATTTGTTTTGTGTTGTGATTGCTCTCTTAACCATTTACTCCACGCAATCGCATTTCTAATTTAACTTGCGATAACATTTCAACATCATAATTAAAGTTTTACACATTTTAACTTAACTAAATACGACAAATTGCAAAACACATGAGTTATTGCCTTCTACGATCAAACGAGGCAGTCACATTCCACCGGCATACGTCCTCTGACATATATGTGGACCCCTGCTGACAAGAGACGGCGATATTCTAAACAAGTGGTATTCTTGCAGAATAGTGGCTTCGGTAAATTAGTACAAATCGATCAAATATTGCTTAATTTGGCGGGAAGGTGGAATGAACAATTAAGAAGCAAACCTTAGAAAACGACAGAAATAATCAGGTTGTCTCGTAAATCTAAGAATTCGTCATTCAAGCTCAGCCAAACAAGTCAATTTGTCGGGAGATTTATTTGAGAATTGTCCTGATAACACCAGCACCTGGATGTTAGGCATGACATTTGATAACATTTTACTATATTTAGAACCAAGCAGCAGTGTTGAATCTGATACGAATAAAAACAACGTCAATCAAGATAAGACATGGCGGCTCATCTACATTTAGACTGTTTCAAATGTCGTAAATATGGGTTTCTCTTTTCGCGGTTCTCTGTATATTATAGTCATCTATTTTTGCCCCGACTGATTCACAAAAGATGTATATTAATAGTTGTCGCACTGTCGTATACTGTGCAACTAATATGGCTATGACCAAATGATATGCGCCTGATGAATACAAGTACTTATCTAAACAAACATATTATTGAAAAGCCACAGTTTGTCCTTTTACACATTTTATTACATATCAGACTCAGAATAAACGAACTAAATTGCGTATACTAGTGCAAGCACGTCATTAAACTTTGCTCAGTTTAAATTGACTTATATTTCTGAAACCGAGTGACAACTGTACTAGTTTTGAACATTTAGTTCAATTTAATTCGACATAGGATATTTAATATAATTGTTTATAAGGTTATGATAACTTGTGACCGAGTGCACATCGTATTTGCAACACATATAAACAGTATGCATGTGAGTGTTTCGTTTTATGTTAAGGCACTGTTCTCATATTTTATATCCAGAATTTAGGTTTGTGTCTGTGCTATAGGCTGTATGAAATGTCAATTGTAATCGTCAACATTTGCGAAAATGAAGATGAGTGAATTATTTAAAATGAAAATTAAAGGTTCATAACTCTTTATGAATTCCAAACACATATACTTTCATACAACATCTACTTTACTTGCAGTATGAACTGCGTTGAACAAATTATGTCCGAAGAAAGACTATTCTTGTATCTTGAATAATATAATGTACGCTCGGAAAAATCGACATATTAAGATATAACGTAAGCCCCAGATGTAAAATGATTTCAGATCATTAAATGCCATTTGTGTGCGATAAATATGTGTTCCTGACCAACAAGATTACCTGTTGAAAATGAAGCTATAAAATCCACTTGGCGACAGTGCCAATATCAATATTACATTTAGTTTAGCCCGACTGTTGTTTCAGTAATACTTATAATACATTTTAGCTGCTGGATGTTGTATGCACATCGCTACCAAAATGATTTAATCAGATAAGACGGTAATCATCGAATGCACATTAAAATATATTAGTTATGAAATAGGAGCAATTAGTTTGAGTTATCCGTAATCTACAAGAATGCTGCGTTTTTCCGTTCATATGATGCCATCTATTAACCCTATCTATTGAATTCTTATCTGCTCAATATTGCTATGTTACCCAATTCCCGCGAAAGTTGATGAAATACGTGCAAAGGTCAAACAGCTTGAACCCATGCCAGACGCTAAGTTCAGATATCATATAAGTGTCTCTATCAGCTATACACCGATTAATTTGGACGTGTTGGGACAGCCTAGATTGCCAAACGCATCCATATATGCATTTACTACAACATGTCTTTTTATACCAATGCGTTGATCCAGAAGAACTTGAAGGAATGACACGACTGTTTCCTTCGTTTATCCGTCCAAATAGTAATGCTTAATAAGGTTAAACGCACAATCGGCAACACACACTGGTACTATTTATTCATATGCATATTATACAGTCAACCCTGCCTTGAGTAGATATTCATCTAGATACCTAAGTGACACTAGTTTGCAGTTGGTCCTATTGGAAATATTCGAACTTAATTAGACATAACGAGGTTCATATGAATACCATCATATAGCATTACCATATATTCAGACATATAATTAATGAAACACGTACGCCTCATATCTGTTATACAATTATTTTACCCGGTTTACTTCGCATATACTTTTGTATATTTCTATAAATGTGTTACTCGTAGAAAAAAATAAGCATGCAATGCTTTTTATTTATATTCACGTCAATATTTATGACAGATTCGTCTGGCCATTTAGATTGTTGATACAATACTTATAAACTCGAAACTATGTCAACTGCCCACTCCTGATTAGCCAGCGTAACTGACTTGTTTCAGTACAACTATATACGTGGATATAAATATATTTGAGAATACTGCTGATGGTATTTGAATTGAGTTTAACAAATACGCTAATATTTGAAAAAAAAACTTATCCTGCTTATCGTTACCAAACAAGATTATTCAAACGGCTTGTATCCATATGAGATGACAAGTAACTGGTCGTTTTATCTTGATCAAATATGTTGACACTTACACTTGATTTGCCAACACAATCACGCTTTTAGTATATCATTAGATCGATACTTGTATAGAAGGCACGTTTTCTATTAAATTTGTAACTCTAGCTTAGCTTATATCCATAAATGTTTTCCAATGGAATCTCAGAGTCAACATGAAATTAGAGTTCAGACCAAAACGAGTGCTCCTTCAATTGCCAATTATGTCAGGATTGGAATTTTATACCGCTTAAGCTTTTTTATACTCGTAAATCTGTCTAGAGAAATTTGTTTTTAATCATTCAGCGACTTATATACAGTTAATGCAGTGCAAGTGACTATCGATTTGATCGGAGTTCTTAAAACTGAAATACAAACTGTGTTCAACGTCTTTGATTTAAATTAACTGACTTAATTAGTTAAATGCTGAAATTTCCAGCTTAATAAAAGTACTGAAACAGTTTAAGCAATCGACTCATATAGAACAGTTATAGCGATATTCAGTTTGCAATTGCAATTTATAAGAAAATGAATAGCTGTTCAAATATTAGTGTTCTTCCTTACATCAAGAATGACACTGGTGGTATCTGGATCCTTAACCTGCTGATGATGCCGTGACTATGACTACTTTACTGAATATCGTCGGTGTTCTTCGAAAACCTCGTATCTGTCACTCTGATAAATCGGTAATTACGTGTTTTATGAAGAAATGGTCGGTTTTCACCTAAAATCACGTAGGCCTCATTGATCAAAATGGAAGATACGTGTTTTTTTGACGAACATTGACGTCAATTTTTAAAATCGCATAACTACCAATTCACCATAGTGGCAGATACGAAGTTTTCGAAGAACATCGACGATATATGGGATAAGGTGTTGTAAAGACCAAAGCTGCATCGGAGGAAACTATTGTATGCATTATAGCTTAATGCCTATGCAAGAACAGTAGGTGCAATGTGTTTTTCTTTAGTTCTTCAACATGATTGCATACGCAGTCTATCGTTACCTCAAACTCGGTGAAGTCGAAACCGGCTCTACTCCAAATTATATATCAACCTTTTAATCTTTATCCGGATCTAAGCTGTTTGCAAAAATGACCACAATGAATGACACTCACAACGAATAGCGGAATATGGGTTAAGTATACTCAATTAAAGCACATGAAAGAGCGTGTGTTTTATTTGATTCAAATTATAATTCAGGTGACACTTTAATGTATTGAATTATTTCGATACCAAATTTAAAACTGCCGTCTTCAGAAAGTTTCGGATCAAATATTTCTTTCAAAAAGCAAAAAAAAAGTATAAATACAATAATAAATTAACGCTTTCAATTATTTATATGGCAGAAACACGAAGTCCCTGATCAGCCGCCGCCTTCGAAATGCGGCGGCTGTTCTTGGACTGCCATTTTAGCTACGATGCTATTTGGAGACCTTGGCAGCGAAAGAGTAAAGTATCAATTAAAGACGTAAGGGAAAACTGTGTAAGTACAGATTAAACGGAGCTCGCAAACACTCTATAAATGGTATCCATGTTAGTTTCTCTACCACCAAATTCAAAACTGTCCATCGTTAACTATTAACACATATATCTAAAAATAAACCACCTATTACTGAGCGGGTTTCGACAAAAGTTTGGCCTGTCATATTCCAGGGTACTTATCGATGGTTTTTAAATAAATATTCATAAACATAAAATTCCAGTCTTTCTTCATGACTTCGTGATATCTCTGGGCCATCTTTTATGTGTACAAAGCAATGAATAAAAGCTAAAACAATAATTAAATATATGTATATACGCTAGAATACTGTGTTTCTTTGAACGAAAAATGAATCTGAACAAAATTTCAAACAATTTGTGAGAAAACAAATGATTGATACTCAATTTTTATCATCATATGGAAGCAAATACTTTTATCAAATTTGTTTTCTTTATCATGTGAAACTTAAATTGGTTTAAAAAATAAAAACAACTGCGATAAAATGAAGAATATTTTAAAGAACATAACACTGTAAAATTTTATAATTTTGCAACGTAATAGGAAATGACGCATTTGTTTGTTACAAGTAAACGCTTAATTTCCCTCAAAGTTTTCAATAATGATCTTGTTTAGATGCGTCAATAGGCTTTAATGTATAAAGCCACAAACAAAATAATTACTTGGTTAGTTGTTTGGTTTATTTGGGTGTATGTGGCAAGTGTAATAACGCTTTTTAGGAAGAGAGCATAAACGAGCTTTCCCAGATTTCGTCACGAGACATATGAATCCCCATAAAAAACAGCTTACCTGGTTTTCATTAAATCATACAAAACCATCTTTAAAATGTAATCATAATACTATTTCGACTCACAACATTTCAAGTAGTGCACCTTTGAAAAGTATGACGTTATTTGGCACGTGTATTCATTTGTTAATAAAACGACCGTATTACTCTGCTTTTGAAACGTTGAGGCTTCACTCTAAAATAGAATAGCTCATGTTACAAATGACATAATTTATGATGACATCAGAATATCGAAAACATCGAATATTTATAATTTAATGGTGTTTGCACGGAGATGTTACTTAATTTTGATATGGGTCACAAATGTAGTTCCAGCTTAAAGTGACAAAATTGCAGTTAACCTACTGACTTGCATGATGTTCCTTTTTATTGACGTTCGATTGCTATCAATAAAGATTTTAATATAGAGACTTAACCGTGTTGTTCTAACACTCTGGTAATGAATGAAATTGTTGTCCGTTCTTCAAACAAATGCTATCCTTAAATCAAAAGTGAGTGATGGATGTTGGCGTCATCTCTCCCAACATTGATTTTCAAAACGATATTTCCCTGATGTTGGTTCAAATTCATCATATGTGACATGTGCACTTCATGACAGCCAACTACGATATTTTTTAGATAAAACAATAATTTCTCTATGGCGGTTTTTAAAAGTTTCCCGCGAGATCGGAAAAGTCAAACATTAACACAACGAAAGAGTAATTGCGTGTGGCACATGAAGTGTTACGTATATGGTCAGGGGCCGTATTCATAAAGCTCCTAAGGAAAATCTTAAACTTAACTGAACATTTCCAATGCAGTTTTTTTTTTTTTATCCACAATACTTCAATGAAACTTTGCATGCTTGTGAAAGGTTTTGTTTTTCATAAGCATGCTAAGTTTCATCGAAGTATAATTGAAAAAAAAAAACGTGGGAATATGCTTTTGAAATGTTCACCTAAGTTTGAGATTTTCCTTAGGAGCTTTATGAATATGGCCCCAGATTTATACATTTCCCTATGTCAATGCTAATAAAGCACTCCAGGCACTACAGTTAAGCAAACACAATCTACAGTGGTCAACAAGAAGCTACAACGTGTGAAAATCTTATTTATTAAACATACTTGATAGGACATTCAGATATTTTGTTTCTAAAGCGACATCCTGTACTCGTCAAAGGACGAATTTTTGGCATCAATGATTCAATTAATCATTTTTAACAAATTTAAGCATGGATGTTATCACGTTAATCACGTAAAGAAAACAAGCACATACTATGTCCTTATTCCAATGCACGAAACGTTCTAATGAAATGGCATACAAAGAAAAAAGATTAATAAATACTGGAATAACAGTCAAACTCGTTTTCTTTAACCCCCTCACTGCCAGTCAAGTTGTGCACATGCGCAAATAGTTTGTCTACTTCCGTTTTAGCCACAACACACTCCCTCGACCTTTGGTAAAATCTTTGGTCGAGTGTCAAACAGCTTGGATCCGAATGAGTCGCCGAGTTCCTCGGCGTCTCAGTTAGATCAAAGCTGTTTGCATATGTTACTACACTCTGGGTAAAGCAGTGAACGGGTTAAACTTGTTGAGTTATTACCGAAACTCGAAATAGATTCACACGTCATGTATGGTTTTGTTAAGATTGTATTAATGTTCAATTCATAAAACCGACATAGTCACACCGAGGGTACATGTATGCAGGTTTATTCTTTACCAAAAAATGTGCAACATTCTGAAAAAAACATATTATGAGCCTAATGTGCTTAACTTTAAGTGTTTGCTAATATGACTGTTTTTGCGTATGACAAACATGCCCATTTTAAAGTGATTGAGAAAACAACATAATCATGATGTTAATCCACGATGGAATCTCAGATCTCGGTATATACATTTGCACAACTTAAAGACCATCGTAATTGTGTGTTAAACTAAGTTCGGCTGATACAAACAAGATCGTTCAATTTTTAAAAAATGCGTTTGCTAATTTGTATAGTAAAAAAGGAAAAGGTTAAACAAACATAATTCATCTAATGCATTTAACACGGTGTAGTGAATGGAACATGTGTTTTATATGGGTAAATGGTTTACGTCCTACAACGTTTTTAATACAATACCAAACTGAAGTGTTCAGTGTGTCTCAATACAACACTTTTTACAGATTATTTCCTTGTGGGTAGGTCTAAAAGGTGTGTTGACGAAATAAATAATAAGAGATGTATGAAAAACGCGGTAGAATATTTAATGTAACGCTTGACACACATTAATATTCTGACAAATCGAAAGAGAGACATCTGAGTAAACAGTCGAAATTCGTCATCTCAAACACTGAACCGAAATCAAAGTAATTGCCTTGTGAACACATGTCGAAGACGGGGAATTTTAAGTTATTTCTAATGAACCATAGGTCGAGTTCAATGCAAACTGTTGATAATTTAAACTTAAAACAAATACCCTGCCATATTTTAACATAAAGAGCGTTGACTTTGAATTCGTAGCAAATAAATGCAGTCACGGTTTGGTTTGTCTTTACTGAATCTTGAAATATTCAAAAAGCATTGTAAAAAAACAGGGGATAATTTATAACCTGACAACTACAAATACCTGTTACTAGTTAATGCCCATTAATTCAACACAGAAAATCTAATTAACTGCAGCAAACGCTCCAGTTTATTCCACAAAATTCCAATCCATTTGAGTATAAATGATTGATGATATTAATTAAATGCACATTGCAAACCCAGAAGAGCGATACTCGTTCGTTTAGACAGGATAAATCAAACAAGGGGATGATCAGACGAAAACATGTATTCGTCGGCAAGGCAATGCCGCACCTTACGCAAACACATCTTAAATAATTTTCGATATAAATAGCTATTTTGAGTAGTATATTAAGTTTAACACCATAATGTTCTTAAAAGAACATGCTCTTGTTACATAATCACACTTATTATTTATTTCAACGAAATGATATAGCGACGTTGGCAGGGCGATGTTTATCAGATCCGATATCGAACTGTTTCACCTATTCCAAGTACATTATACAGTTATTCCATGGCTATTTGTGCAACAGTCAATCCTGTTGTCCCGAAGTGGAGAGGGAGACTTCCTGAACTG